>OX155971.1:1548611-1676071 GCA_944548615.1 Micropterix aruncella
ATATTTTGCCCTGGAAATCCTGTGTCAATATTGTTTGTACATTATGTCAAATAGCCTTATATTTTTTAAGCCTTGTATATTGTATGATTGAAATCCTTGCATATTTGTGTATTTTAAAACAAACGAAAACGTTGCGACAATTAGCGTGCAGTGACGAGACGGACGGCGGGCGGGCGAGCAAGTAACCGAGTTGTCAAAATTAAGACCCCGCTTTGCAACGGCCATAGATACAACGGAAAATTTTAAGATTTAAGGCCGGTTCTTAATTTTGATGAAACGGAATACCAACAAAATACCGATGGTGCTTAAGTTCATAATTTTTAGCATCGGCTTAGTTTAGGCCCGAGAGAAACGGAATACGGGACATTATTGGCTCTAAATACGCTACCTGAACTCTAACGTAGACATATTATTTTATTTTATTTTATTTTATTTCAAGAAAAGAGAAAAACAGCGCTCGGGTTTTAAGTTAATAAATAATAATAACAATATTACGGCCAAAATAGTATAACAATATTATCAGCCAGAATGGCACTGGTCTGGGGTATGGCAGTACAACCACGATCGACGTGGACTTGAAGAAGTCTGTTTTGCGGGGAGATTACGACAGCAACAGTATGACTCATGCTATTGGCCTTCAATGCCAGAATGATTGGACAACAATTGGGGACTTTTGCATTCCGCCTCCAATGCACTGGAAGGTAATGCTCTATGACTGGACGCTAGAGATGCTGAAATTTTATTTGAATGCCTTTCAGCATACACTTCCAGACCCCAGTAACCTCGCTCGTTGGAGCTTTGCCGAGGACAGTTCTTGTCCCCTCTGTAGCAATACCCCTTGCACAGCTAGACACATTCTAGCTGGCTGCAAGGTGGCCTTAGATCAAGGACGGTACACTTACCGCCATGACAAAGTTCTCGCTGTTATTCGCGAGGTAATTAGTCTCTCAGTGGCTCGTGCCAACAAGGGTTTGACAGTATCCTCCAAACCCCCAATACAGTTTGTGCGGGAAAAGGCAAAAAACATTTAACTACAAAACCTTTCTCAATAATTGAGAAAGCTACAGATTGGATTCTGGAGGTTGATTCGGTCTCTAAGCAGTATACATTCCCTGAAAGTCTCGGATGCACAGCCCTCCGTCCAGATATAACTCTTTACTCTCTATCTCGGAAGGTGGCCCTTATTGTAGAATTAACTGTTCCATGGGAATCAAATATCCCAAAAGACCATGAGTATAAATTAAATAAATACCATGATCTTGCAAATGCCGTAACCCGGAACGGCTTCACGCGGTGGAAGTTGGCGCTCGTGGCCTGCCAGCTAAATCTCTATTTCACCTGGGCCCGACTCCGGTCGGTGAATTCCATGGCAGCTCCGTTTGTATTTATTATACAGTTTACGTGCGTGATGTTGTGTAATAATATTTATATATTATATTATATAATCATGTTCTCTCGATTTGTGAGTGTGTATGATAAAGTAGAATGAGTGTATTTATATGTGTGATTGTGATGTGTGTTTAATGGGTGTGTGTAAGTACATCTACGTGTATGTGTCATAGTTGTGTATATATGAGAGTGTGTGATTCTGCACATGTATGTCAAGCTTTTATGGTCTGGTCTATTACCGCTCTGGTAAACTCGTTTTTGCTCATTGAGAATATGTCTAGTTCCTGAAACGATTCATCGTAGGCTTCCATGCAGAGTTGAATTCCTTGCTTGATTTGTATGAAGTCTGGATACATTGAATAATACCCTTGGGTGACGAGTTCGGCTCGATGGGACATTTAAGTCTATTCTGCTTAGAATTTGTGGGCTGTCGATATGATGCGAAAGTATATTGTGGAAGAACGTCATATCAGTCACTTTACGTCGCTGCTGAAGACTCAGCATTTCGAACCTTGCCAAGCCGTCAGAATATGAGGTATATTCAGCGAGGGTTCGATGACACAAGTGCCTTACGAAGGTTATCTGAATATGCTCTATACGGTCAATGTGTACATTGTACTGCGGCGGCCATATAGGTGACGCAAACTCCACTATACTATATATCACTATACTATATAACGCGGACATAGGCATATTATATACCATTTACTCGCTAGTGAGATCAAAACTTGTGGACTGGATACGCTCGATAGGTGACATTAAAATTAAACGAAGTCAGTGCGAATTATAACTGTCAACATTCCATTGGGTAATATCCACGAGTCGCCATTGTTGCTCAACAGCCGCTTTGGCGATTTGGCGATTGTACACTGAAGTGTCTACATCTGCTGCTGCGCCAGCGAATGCGGTCGCCGCTTAGTCATTGGAACTAGCTAGTTCCTGGCTAGGAAATATTGTGCAAGTTATATTATTGTATGTATGCATTATTATAAGAGCGTTAACGCTTTGCTGTGCCGTAGAATATAATATTAGGTTCGAAATTGTTGTTCCACGTTGAAAATGAAAAATGTTTTAAAAAAAATAATATATTTAATCAATCGAAGTATTACTTTCCCGGCAGAGGGATAGTATTGTAAACGCACTTCTGTGTGTATGTGTGTCTGTGGGTGTATTCTTTCACGATAGCGCCTGAACGGATCATCCGATCGAGCCAAAATTTGGCATGTAGGCATCATTTGATCGTGGCAAGAGTTGAAAAGTTGTAGTTGATATTGGTCCACCAGAGGGAGCGCTAGTCATGCTTCAATCTCGAAATATTGGATTTAGAGACTTGAAAATCAGTACACAGATGCGATTTTGGACCGAAACCAAACTGTAAAATATCTCATACCTATAGGTATATATACAAACTGTACAAATATTTTTAAAATTTCGCTGTATTTAAAAAAAATAAATCATATTGGAAAATAGCTATTTTAATACCACGTAAATACTATTTATTTATTTATTTATTTATTTATTTATAACGTACAAGAAAAAAAATACAAGGACATGCATAGTACATGAGGAATAATTAAGAACAAACATTATTATAGCGAAAAACATAGCTCTATGCATATACATATGCTAGCATATCCGAATGAGGCGAAATCGCACAACCAACTAGACCTAGAAGGTCTGTCTCTGGCAGTGCTGTGTTATACCAACTGTATGTTTGTAACTCGCGAACTGACGAAGGTGATCAATTTTCAAATATTTCTAAATCTAACAAATGTGTTGTTTACACAAATTAAAGTAAAATTTAAAGTAGAAAAAATATGTATGCAATTAAGGACTAAAATAAAGTAAACTTTACATTAAATTCAATACATTTAAGTGGAAAATAAGTAATAATATATACGAATACATAAATAAACACTACATTCTAATATATATATAGGTATGTATAAGAAAATGATATGTAATATTGCACAATTTTACAAATAAATATTTTTTTTTATTCACCCTACAGTATTAATAAGATCTTTAGTTTTTGATCTATAGTCTTGTCTACTTGTCTATATGTCTATTGATCTATTGTCTATTGATCTATACGTCTTGATCTAGTCTTGATACTACAAATATACTACATTTGTGACCATAATCACTTGACACAATCACTATATCTGGTGTTGGCGGGGGGGGGGGGGGGGGTTGGAGGGTTGGGGGTATGGCGCACGGGGGAAGGGCTTGTCTGTTTGTAGGAGAAGTCTTGGGTGACACGACCGATTTTGTTCCATTGTTACCGATGCACTTCCGCCATTTTATGAGAAGTTCATTGATTCCATTGCTAAAAAAAACTGAAAGCAAGAATTAATGAATTCCTTGAAGGCGGTTTTGACTGCCACATTAAAATAGATAACAAGAAGTTGTTTAAATCTACCTCGATCGAGAACAAACTCATTAAATAATACACAAAATTTTAACAAAAAAAAAAACGACCTCAAAAGGGGCTATCATAATTGAATGCGTATACAAAATGTTGTGACTGTGCTGTTGACCGTTGAGGAGTTCCCTCGTTGGAAGGCAACCCTAGGTACAGCAGCCATGTCATGGTAAAACTTAGAACAGCCTATCATAAATGAATGAGTATACAAAATTTCGTGTCTATGCTGTTAACCGTTGAGGAGTCCCCTCATCGGGAGCCAACCCAGGGTGTTGAATTAGGTCATGTTTACCAAAATAATAAATACATTGTCACCGGAATCGAATCAACATGTACATTTTCAAATTCGTATGATAATATTTGAGGATTTCTCTCAATTCCTCATGGATCCCATCAGTATAAGAGGATTTCAATATAAATGGGACCAATCTGCAAGTATATCCTTTCAAAGTCAGTGGTCTGACAGTCAAAGGTCAGTGGTCTGCTAGAAGCCCGGTACTGTTTACCAGTCCATACAGATCACTGGCCTGTAGGTTGAGCAGGTTAGCTGGGTTCGAGAAAGGCTCGTCCCAGTAGACTGTGTCTTTTTGCGGCTAGGCCTGGGCATCGACCAACAAGACATTGATAATATTTTATACTAGCTGCGCCCAGCGGTTTCACCCGCGTGGTGATGGAAAATTGTGATAATGATGAGAGAAAACCATATATCTTTATAAATTATAGCCTATGTGTTATTCTGATGTGTAAGCTATATTATTGTGAAGTTTCATCAACATCCATTCAGTAGTTTTTGCGTGAAAGAGTAACAAACATCCACACATACATACAAACTTTCGCGTTTGTAATATTAGTAGGATAGTAGGATAGAATTTAAATTTCGAATGTCAATTTCTTAGATTTTTTTCCTACTTACTTGACAGTTATCGTTATATTTTAGATAATTCACACTATATCTTTATAAATTATAGCCTATATGTTATTCTGATGTGTAAGCTATATTATTGTAAAGTTTCATCAAATTCCATTCAGTAGTTTTTGCGTGAAAGAGTAACAAACATCCCATTCTTACAAACTTTCGCGTTTATAATATTAGTAGGATACAAATATGTACACATTTTTACACTAAAATAACATATATTTTATAACAGGTTACCAGATGAATTAAAAAATATACAAACATATACACTATTCAAAAAACTTACCAAGGAATTTTTACTGCAAAAATGTTTATATGGCACGGACTTTTAAAATTTTATATTCACAATTGACTACTTGTTTATTTAATTTTTTTTTTTTTATTTTTTAACTTCCATTTTAATCCTATTCTGAACACTTCATTTTATAGACAATTTACTTACTGATTATGTAACATGATTTAGGAATTATTGCTTTTATTTTTATATTTTTACTCTGATTATTATTTGATGCTTTCCAAATTGGACTCCTTGATTATTATTATTATTATTGTTTTTTTTATTTAAAGATTTATACTTTTTTTTTTTTTTAGTTTTGGATTTGGTATTTCTATTTTTGATATTTCTAAATGATCTTTTTAATATTTAGACAATGTAATGGTTGATTTTGTATAGTTTATTGATTTTCAGATTTCTAACTTGATTTAATTTTATTTTTGCCAGATATATGATATGTTTAAAATATGAATATTATAAAAAATGTATTTATTAATTGTAAGTTCTTTACCCTTACCGGGTTTTTGGGAATAAATAGACTTTGAACTTTGAACTTTGAACTTGAACTATATAATTTTATTTAAACAATACATTTGTTTATAATATTTCTATACATATTTAATTAAAATATTAAATAAAATTAGATTCAACATCTAATTTTAATAAATAAATACACGTATAAATACATATAGTTTATTGATCCATAGATCCAATATACAAAGTACAAAAAATTCTTATCCTAATACAAAACATTTTAGCTATTGCATCTAGCTCGAAAGGGAGATTCATTTCTTTGATATATAATAATAATGGTTTACCACAAACTATAAATTAACCTGTTTTGACGTGGTACTAATGACGTTCACACTATCATTGTTATTATAATGTAGTAGGGATGAGAAGCGAAATAGTTAAGTTTAAATGCATAGATATTCAATGTCCGTCTTGCATTCAACAGGTTATTTTAGATTCAACAAGGACAAAGTATAAACATTGAAGGACTTCTTTTATTTTTACACGACTGCCCAACAAAAAAGGAGTGTAATGTGTTCAGGGATCATCTATGTATGTTTTCCGTGTCTTTATTCTACTATAACTTCTAAACGCTTGAACCGATTTAGAAGTATGGGGTATTGTTATAACCGTTGTGTCATCCCGAGTGGCATAGGATACTTTATATGTCAAACTATCAAGTAAATAGTTGTCTAAATGTCCAAATCTCCAAAAGTCAATAAATTAACATAAATATCTCGTGTTTAGTGTCAAATGAAAGGTCTGATTGAAAACACTATATGGCTAAATACCCACACATATGACTAAGTAAACCATATTTTTTGTAATGGCAGTAGTGTTTTTTATTCTTTAATATCTTTACTTGTTATCTCAGTAAATCTCATACAAACCACTTCCGTCAGAACCAAACCCATGATTAACCATTTCTGAGAGAAATAGTTATAATAGATAGACTCGTTATAAAAATGGGTCGACTCTGAATGACGCACGGAAAGTATCGAGTCAGCGCGTTGCGCTGTGCTCTGTGTTTTATTCCGCTTGGCCTTTGTATTGGAAAATGGCGTCTTCTAATGAGCGCTAATGACCACGGTAGCCACAAGACATACTAATCGACTCATTTCTACTTATTTTTAATAGTCATTGAATAAAACGATTGATGTAAAGGAACTGGTGGTATGTCAAATACAGCGATTCTCCACGGGTGGGTAACTACGCAATAAGGCAGTGGCTCCCAAAGTGTGTCGAAAGAGTGAACCGATACAAATACCTGGGTGTCATAGTGAACGACAAAGGAGACCACAGTTTGGAAATTAAATGCCGAATTAAGCAGGCTCTTAGCGCCCTTCAAAAAATAGAGGATGTCCTCTGTGGCCGTAATTTGAGCCTCAATCTACGCACGCGTATGGCAAAATGCTACGTATTCTCCGTCCTCCTATATGGAGCTGAGGCCTGTACAGTCACAGAAAGAATGCCAAAGCGCCTTGAAGCTTTGAGATGCGGGTGTATTGGAGAATGCTCAAAATATCGTGGGTCCAGAAGGTTTGCAATACAACAGTCTTTCAAAGACTAAATAAAAAAGGCACAGAGGTTCTCAAAACCTACATCTACACTCAGCCAATATTTCACTATGGTGATGTTTGTTATATAGATGCTAGTGAGGTTATTTTGAATAAGCTGGAGTGTCTGCAAAATATCTTCCTCAAGTATGTTTTTAACTTGCGAAAGTTTGAACATGTTAGCTGTTTTCGTGAGCCAATTCATTGGCTTCCTATTCACTATAGAAAAAAATGCTTACGTTGTCGCTACTCTACAACATACCCAATAACCTCACTTCGCCCTCCTATATAAAGGGAAAATTCCACCCTTTGGGAGGCCACGGCCTTCCACTTCTATCAAGCAGGGATAACAAGCTCGCCATTCCGTTATATCAGTATTCTACTTACACGCACTCTTTTGCGGTCCATTCTGCTCGTCTATGGGGGGGGGGGCTAACGGGCCCATGATGAGGTGGCCACGATGACCCATGTGTTCAGGGTCGGTCACACTCACGGGTCAACACCCATCCGACGGCCTCCCCGCATGGGGTGCGAATCCCGGGTAGGACACTGGGTCAACCAGTCTCCCCTGGGAATCAAACCTCTGGCGCCCCTGGACGGTCTGCACACCGTGCGGCGCAAGCCAATCGATTGTGCTCTCCGACTAACAGTCGGGGGAGTCTGGGAACTGTATTGTTTCCTACAGTTAAGAGTTTCAAGGCGATAGGTGAGGGCAGCAAACCCCGCCCACCGCCCGGGCAGTTATAACGACGAGGGTCGTCTTGTCTGCCCGGGATGTCGTGCTATATATACGACAACCCTGCGCGTACCAGAAGGGTAGAACGCGCAGGGGGTGTAATAGGGTAAACCACCCCCCCCGTACCGCCCCGAGAACCCATTTATTTATAATAAAATATATTTACAAAGTAAAAATTTACAAAATAATACTAAATTTACCATACAATAGAAAAAGAATTAAAAAAAAACAACAAATATCACAAATTTAGGGCCGGTAAGCGGGGTAGAGGACGCTCCAGAAACGATGATGGTGGAGGCGCACGGTCCGTGGGCAGGTCTCGGAGCAGCCACGGGGGGGAGGAATCCCTGGATCCTGCAAAGAACGAAACGCCCCTCGGGGCGGTAAAGAGACGGACACAAAGACGGGCACTTCGGGCTGGAAGTAGCCGCCGAATCACGCCACCAAGGAAGAGGGTACCCCCTGGGGGGTATCCCGAGGCCTCATGCTTTCCCAAGAAGCCACCCAGTGCTCCACAAACTCGCCAAACGACTGGAAGCAGCTCCTACAACTGACCAGATCCGGGTACCAAATCGGAGAGCGCCCAACGCACGCGCCCACTGCATCCATCAATTTCTCCCGTGCAGCCGCTAGAATTGGGCAAGACCAAATTACGTGTTCCGCAGTTTGGCGACCATACCCACAGGCGCACCGGGGGTCATCGGCAAGTCCAAAGTCAAATATTGTTTCCTACAGAGCGGGGGTGGTTGTCTACCTTACGGCGACTGCTCTTGAAATGACCATTGGCCATCCGATCCCGGTTCAGAGTCGGGCAAAGGACGCCTTGGTCCGCGATAGATTCGGTGCACTCCGTTTCACCGCTTCGTAAGGGAGAGGACCGCGCAAGCGACCTCGAACTCGGAACCAATCGAGAGACCGGATAAATCTGGTCACAATTGGAAGTGAGGGCGCGAGTATCTCGAGCCCGCCGGGTTTATTCCTGGCTAACTCGCGGAAAGGCGTTGGACTCTCACGGGTTGTGACGTAGCTGGACGTAGAATTGTACTGTCCAAAGTCTTCTACGTTCACTGCAGGGCGACAGAACGACTAATCGTTAAAACGTCCTGTGGTGACGGGCTCGCCCGTTGTAGTCGACACCGCAAGATGCTCGTCTATGGAAGTTAATGGGCCCTTGCTGAGTTGGCCACGAAGAACCATTCTGTTCAGGGTTGGTCACACTCACGGGTCAACACCTATCCGACGGCCTCCGCGCATGAAGTGCGAGCCTGGGTAGGATTCTGGCCTTATGGTTAGTTTCCCCTGGGAATCAACTTTCTGGCGCTCCTGGACGGTCTGCGCACCGTGCGGCGTAAGCCAATCGACTGTGCACTCTGACTAACAGTCGGGGGAGTCTGGAAGCAGTACTGTTTCCTATAGAGCAGGGGTAGTTGCGGACCTTACGGCGACTGCTCTTGAAACGACCATCGGTTATCCGATCCTGGGTGAACAGCCGGGCAAAGGACGCTGTGGTCCGCGATAGATTCGGTATACACCGTTTCACCGCTTCGTAAGGGAGAGGACCGCGCAAGCGACCTCGAACTCGTAACTATTCTAGAGACTGGAGTAATCTGGTCACAATTGGGAGTAAGGGCGTGAGTGTCAGCCCGCCGGGTAACACTCCTGGCTATTGGCCTCTTACGGGTTTGTGGCGGAGCTAGACGGTGGACTGTTTTGACCAAATCTTCTGCGCTCAGTCCAGGGAGATAGAACGACTAATCGTTAAAACTTCCTGAGGTGACTGGCTCGCCCGCTGTAGTCGACAACCCTAGTTGCTCGTTTATGGATTCAGCTCCCAGCTCCACAGGCATGCACCTTCGTTGCTCACTTTCGAAAAGTTGTCGAAGAAACATTTATTTTTCGAAATCAATAACCAAATACCTCATTCTGTTCTCTCCTTTATCCTTCCCTCGGCAAAAATGGTATATTGTAACCTTAGCATAAGTTTTTGATATATATATAAATTTGTATAAGTTTATATTGAATTTATCTTTATTGCTTCTGTGTGTATTGTACGGTGAAAATTAAGAATTAGTTTATAAAATGGTTGACTGTAAGATATCGCTATAGCAATAAGTCCGCCAATTGTGCATAAATTGTTTTATTTTATAAAACTAGTGTAATATTGATCAAGTTATGTTTTTATAGCACAATAAAATTGTTTTATTGTAATATATTAATTTAATTGTAATATAAATAAATACAAACGGAGTTGCCATGGAATTCACCGACTGGAGTCGGGCCCATCATAATACTATTTTTTTACACTTCTGGGGGGTGAGCAGTGGATTCCGGACTTACGAACCGGCTGTGGTAGGTTTAGGACAGCTGTCTTGCCACATGTGAGCGTTCACCTTACCACCCATTCACTCCCCCTTCGAAGCCATAGAATGTCGCATAGATTTCGTAAAGAAGTTATGCATTTTTTGATATGACTTTAAGGCACCGAATAAATGTAATCGGACCCGATTTGATTCCGTATTCAATATTTCTCAAGCACATTACCAATTTACTCAGAACTCATATGAGTAATACTCGTTACGCGCTAAACTTCCGGCGGCGAAGTACCTGTATTTAACTCGAGAAATTACCCATCTGGGTCATGGGAATCGGAACACTTGTCTGTGGAAGGTACCTATCTGGTATTTTACTGGTGAGTGAATCACCGGACCTTCGCAATCATAACTTAACAAATAATACAATATTGCATATTCTGCAACGTTTTGTAAGATAATCAAAACGAGGTATTACAAAAAAAAAACGGTTGGGTCGCTCAAGGCTTTACCGGCAAGTAGACAAGCCTAATATTAGAGTCCTGTCCACCCTAGAACGGGCTAGTCCCAGTTGGGTGACGGAATCAATAAGGTTGAGATTTTGCCGTTCTGTTTCTATTATTTTAGTAAGCAAAAACAATGTTTTATAGTAATTATTTCTTAAATAAAATAAATAAATAAAACCTTTCTTATATAAATAGATTTGTTGTACATTACATTACATTACATTACATTTTCATCGTGTCCAATTGACGGCTAAAGACCGCTCTTGGACTTGTCAAAATAATTGTGCTAGGTAGTAAGTCTCGTTACTACTCTTTACTAAACATACATAGGTAGTCATAAATTAACTACTAGATTGTCAAACTATAAATATAAATAATCAAAATAGAAGCCTAATATTTGAAGTAGTTAGTAATTTGAAAAGATACGAAGTAAAATTATTCATCGTAATATTCAAATTGTCAGTAAAATGTTAAATAATCAAATTTAATCTACGTTATGCATTTTAAACTAAAAGTACATATATAAGACCATATAAAATAATCAGACAATAAGGCTCTACTTTTATAAGTAATTTTAAATGGGCACAATATTTGAAAAATCATGGCCCTTAAATTCGACTAGATTATAGAAAGGATGGCCTATCAGCATTTCCTTGATGTTTTTTTTTGCATTTTATGTCCTCCAGCTGTTTAAATTTTGTAGGGAGTAGATTATAAAATTTAATGCTAAGATACAAGTAGCTTTTCTGTACTTACTCCTTTACTTACTTACTTACTTTCTGTACTCCGTAGTATTAAAATGGTATTTATTCCAGAAATAATGTAGTATTTTTTAAAATAAGGGCGGACTTTGTATGTGTCGCTTGTGTACGAAATATTCCAACCAAAATTTCACAACGTGATTTCGGTCCAACGAGGCATGTGTACCGAATCCCTATCTCATCTCTAAGTCCAATATTTCGAGATTGAAGTATGACTAGCGCGCCCTCTGGTGGATCTTTTCAACTCTTTCCATGACAGAATGATGCCAAATTTCAACTCAATCGTATGAAACGCTATCGTGGAGGAATACATAAAGACACACGTGCACACAGACACACAGACACACAGTCGCACAGACACACAGTCACACAGACTCACACACGTACTTCAGTCTGGAAATGGTCTTAATGGTCAAGGTTAGGTTGGGTAGGGTGGAAGGGGGATTAGCAGTGGCGGATTTGCAGTCTTGGCCGCCCTAGACCCTATGCCATGTATCACGTACCAACCGCCCCTTTCTCAGCACCCATCATATAGACTACATAATGAATATAATTTTTTGCCAACTTTTATCGAAATCGATTCAACATCAGTTAAGTATAATAGCTGCTAGTTTGTATTTTTTCGAGGATTCAGGGATAATTGCACATTTAAATAAAACATTTCAAACGGTGTTAGGTTTTATTTATTTGAATAACTAAAGCTTATTCTCATACAAAATATAATAAGTATTTAACAATGTGCTACAAAACTCGTCTGCACTTAAGCGGAGCAAAATCATTAAGTAAATCTTCGCAATCCAATTTCCTTAAAAAATTAGCTTCTATGTTAAGCAAAGCAAGATCGTCTAACCTTTGCTCCGTTATTGTTGTGCGTAAATAATTTTTAACTCGTCGCAAACAAGAAAACGATCGTTCGCCAGAACAGTTACTGGCGGGAGTACACACACACATACGTAGAGCAATATCTACAGTTGGGTAAATGGTTTGAAGACCTTCAGTTCGTAACCATTTCAACAAACTGACAGCACTGTTCAGGTCTATTCTGCTTTATTCTGCTTATTCTATTTTATTCTGCAGTGAGCGCGAAAATGGAGGCATTCTTCTGAAAAATTGTCTTTTAAGTCAGTAAAATAAACCATTTGCAATGCTTTGGCTTTTTCTTCGACTTCTAACGCGCTTAGTTTTATCAGTTTAGTAATAAAATTAATATTATTCTTAAATCACTTATATGTACGAAATAACTTCTACGTACATTTTATATGTACGCAATGTACGTGAGCCTTTAGATATTTAGGTACTTTGAGTTATTTCTTGTTATCATGAGTGAATTTTTTGCCAAGATTGGCCGCCCCTAATATCTGGCCGCCCTAGGCCCGGGCCTACTGGGCCTTAGGGCAAATCCGCCATAGGGGGGTCAAAATGTATATGTAAAAAAATGCAGTTCACAATAATTTCCCTATCGGGAAAGTGAAACGGTTGTCACCACAAAGCCTTCCTGACAGGTAGCCAAAAACTTCCGGTGGGCAATAATCCAGGGTCGCACATCTAGACTTTCCATCGCATGGAATTTTGTCTTGTAAATATTTTACTTGATCATTTGGGCATATATAATACAATATGATAGCCCTGAAGCTATGAGATATTCCAACCCAAATTTCACAATGTGATTTCGGCTCAACAAGGCATCTGTGTACCAAATTTCAAGTTTATAAGTATAATATTTCGAGATTGATATATAACTATCGCGCCCCCTGGTGGATTGATTTAAACCACAACCTTTTCAGCTCTTGCCATGACCAAATGATGCCTGCATGCCAAACTTCAGCTCAAACGGAATAGGTTTTTGGGTGCTATCGTGGATGAATACACACAGACAGACAGACACACAGGCAGACTTTAACAGACTTCTTCTTTTGGTTGGTTGGTGGGCCGGGAAAGTGAAAACCATGAGTCTAGGTGAGTACTTTTGACAGGAGAGCAAACATCTGTTTTGTTTTAACAATATGTTAGAGAATCTTATTTCCAGTTTAAAAGAAATGTGTGGAGCTCAATTGGATAGATGTAAAGATGTTTAAACGTTATTAGTCCCAGTAGTTTAGGATTTTGAAATCTCAAAAGTTGCTACATTTTTGTGGTTTTAAAAACTACTTTTTGTGTATTTGTTAATTTGTAAAGTTGACACCCATTTATTAACTTATTTATTTAAAAACATAAGTCATATGTCAATCAACTAGACTAAGCTTAGCAAAAAAATACCCCTTGTCCCATATGTGCCATATAAAAACAAAGGCGGCCAATCTTCATAGAACCGTTATTTCAGAAAACGAAAAAAACGTTTTATTATTAACAGAAACAGTACGCAGATAAAAGTGATCTCCTAATTATACCATTCCGAAGTTAAAATTATGATAAAATGCAAAAAGTTTAACAGATGGTTGTAAATAAATAGTTATAAGCAATAAGTCGTTGGAGATTTCCGCCTTTGAAAGGAACATGAGGAGATTGCCGTTTTTATTGTGACTCATAGTGGACATTGCTGGATTTGTTATGGACTCGAGTGTGTCCGCCATACTAACTGCTCTTTTCTGATTGGCTAATTCGGAGGTTGCCATGTTTGAAACAAACAACGTTGGAGATTTCCGCTTTTGGTGCGAACCTTGTTAGAAACACAGCAAAAAGTATTGAATTTAGCCGCTATTGTCGGGTCCAATGTTATTCGGAAAAATTGTGATCTACAGATAAATAATTTTGCATCATTAGTTCAATTTACATGTTGTGGAGATTGCCGTCTTTCTTTGTAGGTATATGATACGTATATTAAAAACTTGTTAAAGTAAAAACCTATTGGAGTAACTCGAATTACTACTTAATGGCGGGGACCTTGAACAAACAATGCTTTTTTTGCAGAATTACTACCGATTTCAAGTATTACCACATATTCTTACTATTACCACGGATCAGCAAGAGCTAAACGCAAAAGTTAACCCTAAGACACAGTATACCAGACAGTACTCTTTGAACAAAATTGAAAACGAAGCGAGTTACGTCACGAGTCCAAGAGGTTGTGAGGGACCACCCCTCACAAGACTCCAAATTATTCGATGTGAGGTGGTGGTGTCAACTTGCGAGTTATCTCCGTATTTAAAGGCGGTTTTGATGAAGCAGAAGATGTTTATTGATTGAATCGATTGAATTTTGCCAGTTATAACGCTTGCCGAATTAACGAGTGCCCGGATTACTTTATCGAGACGCGAGGGCTGCGCGACGGAGGTTATGTAGGAAAGTGGATGAGGATTGTATGTGTGCTCCTAGTATCTTGTACTGGGCACGGCTAGAGTCTGTGGGATTACAGACTGATGCTTCGAGACTCAGGAAAAATGAGGAAAGGAAACCAAGGAGCCGGATCCGTTGAGCGACCTCGTAGAGGGGTACCGGATATGCCGTCGTAACCTTGGGGGAAGGTGATCAATCGGGGACTGATAATTTGGTTGCTTTTTAGCCGGTTTATATAGGCCTTGCAATGATGCAATTTGAAATATTCTGAGTAAAAGGCTTGTTTCATCGTGCTGATTCATAGCTGCACGAGTCAAAATAATAGCTGCATTGTGTCAGTGGATTTCACTGGAAATCGATGCATTTGTTGATCGTATGTAGTTGACTTAAGATCCGTTACAGGCTCGCATATGGCCGCCACATGTCTACTACCCCGCCGACGCAGATGACAAACTTTTGAGAAATTCGCCAACCTTCGCATGCGTATAACGCTAAAAAAGGAGTTCGTTGAGGTATACCCCTCTGCTCACTTCCCTCGCATCCTATCCCCGCAATCCCCTGTCGCTCGAGAGTGCGTCTACTATTCTCTCGGTATACTGTGACTAAAAACTAAAAATAATCCTTAGAGAACTCTAATAAGCTGATGAGAACACCCTGAGAGAACGGAACATAACCCTAAGAGCTAAACGCAAACATTTAAAATAACCTATTGCCCAATATCCCTTTTGTATGCTTTCAATTTCGAGTTGCATTTAATTATTGACTAGCTGTTGCTTGATTGACTAATTATTGACTAAATATTGAGCTGTTGACTAATTATTGACTAGCCGCGGCTTCGCTTCGCGTAAAGATTCGAATCGATTTGTTAATTTAAGTAGGGTGGCGTTTATTTGCCTTCTTAGACGCTACCTTTAGATATATAATACAAGACGTCCCCCCTCAGATTCACGCTACCTACCTCGTAGACGTATGCGTCCTGTTCCTCGCCACCCGCGCCACCTTCCGCTGAACGCTGAACTCGCTGGGCCAGCAGACGCCGTTGCCGCGTGCTAGGTATTTCGGGGTGCTTGCACGTGTTACTAATTATTAGTTTATTTTAATAAGGATCCTTATTTTATTGCTACTGTCTTCAACAAACACTGCCTACTTATTTTTCTTACTTTTTTGCGACATAAAAGCAGTTATTGTAGCTTAAATATAAACGTTAGATGTATGCTGTCGTCGACTTTTTATGGACCTCTTTAAGGCCGATGTTTTTGTCACACATTGTTTTTACCTATATCAAACCGTTTCTTCAGCGCATGCCGATAAAGCAAATCACCAGCTATTTTTTCCGACTTGATTTACATATATCGTGATTTCTTATCGAAAACCAATATATATCACAATAAAATATAGCACTGGTTGATAGTAGAGCTCTCTATTAGTGAAATCAAAATCGAATCGAAATGAAATCGTAGAGTAGTTTCGGAGATTACCACCTTCATACAAACTTACAAACATACAAACTTACAAACATTACTTCTTTATAATATCAGTATAGAAGAATATATTTACCTAAGCACAATCTACTCAGAATATATTATTTACAATGCAAATGTAAAAATCAAATCACTGTTAGAAGTATCAAACGTACCCAATATTTACACACACACAAATATTCCTTCGCATCGTTACTAAATGGGTTTTACCATTAGCACTGGCGGATGTACGCGCTGGTGTATAACCTTATAAGTACACGATAATGTACATATTATTGCGCATGGCATGCTATTAATTCTTATTGGCAAGAGCCACCAGCCGGTAATTTGATTGATTTTTTGACGAGCATATACCCCGTATAGCAAGATAAATTGCCTGCAAAACTGAGCGATCCTACCATGACCTTTAACTGGTAATTGTGCATAATTACAAACGACGATCGACTGTGCCTCTTGCAGAATTTACGACATGAATTTAAATAATTAAATAACCTAAAGTGTTGGTTTTGTTTTTATATTCTGGGATATCACAATCGACAGTTTTTTTCCAATGCAATAATTTAAATTCGTAATAATACGTATCCAATGTCATAATTAATGGCACTGGAAAGTGATGTTGTATGACTGGACGCCAGAGATGCTGAAATTTTATTTAAATGCCTTTCAGCATACGCTTACAGACCCATGTAACCTCGCTCGTTGGAGCTTTGCCGAGGATAGTTCATGCCCCCTTTGTAGCAATAACCCTTGCACAGCCAGGCATATTCTAGCTAGCTGCAAGGTGGCCTTAGATCAAGGACGGTACACTTACCGCCACGACAAAGTCCTTGCTGTTATTCGCGAGGTAATTAGCCTCTCAGTGGCTCGTACCAACAAGGGTTTGACAGTACCCTCCAAACCCCCAATACAGTTTGTGCGGGATGGCTCTAAAGGCAAAAAACATTTCACTACAAAACCTTTCTCAATAATCGAGAAAGCTTCAGATCGGATTCTGGAGGTCGATTCGGTCTCTAAGAAGTATAAATTCCCTGAAAGTCTCGGATGCACAGCCCTGCGTCCAGATATAACTCTTTACTCTCTATCTCGGAAGATGGCCTTTATCGTAGAATTAACGGTTCCATGGGAATCAAATATCCCAAAAGACCACGAGTACAAATTAGATAAATACCATGATCTCGCAAATGCCGTCACCAGGAACGGCTTCACTGTTCACCTTCACGCGGTGGAAGTTGGCGCTCGTGGCCTGCCAGCTAAATCTCTGTTTCACCTTTTTAAAGATCTTGGTCTCTCCAGGAAAATAATCAACTCCTTCTTAGAAAAAATATCTAAAACCGCGATTTCCGCATCTCAAATTCTATGGCTTCGAAAGGGGAGTGAATGGGTGGTAAGGTGAACGCTCACATGTGGCAAGACAGCTGTCCTAAACCTACCACAGCCGGTCGTTAGTCCGGAATCCACTGCTCTCCCCCCAGAAGTGTAATAACACTATATGATGGGCCCGACTTCGGTCGGTGAATTCCATGGCAGGTCCGTTTGTATTTTATTTATTTAACGAAAAAAGTATAAGCAAAGTTACATAATTTTTTGGTTACTTTTGGAGTAAGAGTTTTTGTTATTATTATACAATTTGTGGAAAAACCAGTCTAGCATTTAATCAGTACTTTTTTGATTTTGAAGATATACATTTTGGAACTGTATTTTAAGTAGGCAAACTTGGGTTTAAGATTTATCGATTTACTATAAGCAAGTAAAACTGGGTAATGTTTGTTTGTTTCTACTCTTTATTGTAAAATTTCACAATGGGCGGATTTATTATACGAGGGTGACTTTTTAATTTGTGACATGCTTGTAGAAGGTAGATCAGTACGACGAACTAAGCAACTTTTGAAACATATTTTTGGAAAAAACAAAAACAAAATGCATTTTTTTTTAAAAAGCTATGAGCATAATTTCATATTTTCATTTTATATTTGTTAAAAACATGCAGCATAAAAAATAACATATACACATAATATAACAGTAGTAAAGCCAATGATGTTTTAAGTTATTTGCTATATAGGGATTTGCTATATAAGGATAATGCGCTATTTAGCGGTAGGTAGGTAGGTAAAATATCGCTAATATTGTTTATTAATAATATTTTACGTACCGCTAGATATCTCAGCGCGCTCAACGCTTCTTAAAATTTTCTTCAATAGATATAATTTAGAAATTTGTTAAAAAAAAACTTTTTTTTTGTTTTCCCCAAATTTCTTTATTAAAACTTGCTTATTTCGTCCTACTGATTCACCCACTACAAGGATGTCACTAATTAAAAACTAAACCTGTATGTACGTATCCGTGTAACATGTGTGTACGTATATGTCTTGTTATTGCATTTGATCGACCGAATCGAAAATGCGTTTCCCATTAATTTTATCCCAACGGAAAATGGGGACCCGCCCGGGAATCGAACCCGGAATGTATGATCAGGCGACCTAACCAATATACCACCCGGCCGTGTAATGTGACGAATGAACGAAAACGATCTACATGGCGATAAAATAAAGATATAAGTCTGTTTATTTAGTTTGCTTTCAAACTTACTATAAATTGACTATAAGTAGAGATACATGAATTCGCCTCGCTTGGGGTAACATACTTTTACCTAGCCATAACAATACGTTCGCGCAGCACATTTATTTATGTATTTCAATGTTTTTCAACATTTTTTAGATCGCAACCCCCTTTTTATTTTATTTTATTTATTTTATTTTCATTTCTTAGGAAAACTTACAGCTAGTTAAACATATATAGGTACACATTGAGAGATATGTGCTGAAGGCCAATTAAAAGTTTTCACACATAATAAAAAGATACAACAAGTGAATAAACAAACAACTATAACTAGATGGACGCTAATATTTCTAAGAAGAAAAGAACATATTGTTAAGTATACGTTTCAAATTTCGAGAAGAAGTGTTGAATAGGTCAATATCAACTTCTCGTGCCAATACATTAAAACATCTACTCGCTCGTATGACATAAGAATTATTCTTATAATTCGTTTTTGCAGTGGGCACGTAAAGCAGGTTGGGATGCCTGAGACGCGCACCAGGGATACGTAAGCCCAAACGTCCAAGCAACTCGGGACAGTCAACCTTTCCATTTGCAATGTTTAGAAGATAGGACAGGTCCGCTACGCTCCTTCTTTTGGATAGTGGAAGAATATGGAATTTCTTACAACGCGTTGAATAGCTAGGAATGTATGATTTAATTCTGAATTGCAAGTACCTTAGGAACCGTTTTTGAATGCCCTCTATGCGAGTTATATAGGTATCGTAAGATGGGTTCCAAACCTGAGACGCATATTCGAGATGACTTCGAACAAATGCACAGTATAGTATTTTGAAGGTTTTAACTTTTTCAAAAACTTGGTAAAAACAAATACTGGACTGTAATTTAGTTCTCCTAACCCCCTTCCTCTTTTCCACAGCTGTAACTGTAAGCATCCAATAAATAAAGTTTTTGTAAAATCAATAGCGAAAACCACATTTCTAACTGTTTTTCAGTTTCGATATTCCATCTTATGTATCCATCTTAGATCAACATAAATAGCAAAACAAATAATAAATATGTTTCTCTTCCGAAGCTGTAGATGTTTGCATATTATATAAATAAAGATTTTGTAATATTTTTATTTTTTATTTTTAGATAGTTTGCCACCCCTGGTGGGTCCCTTCGCGATCCCCCTAAGGGGTGGCGACCTACCAGTTGATAATCACTGATTTATTGCATTTACTTAAAGTGAAGCACGTGATACATATTCCTGCAGTATTACAAAATATTTGTAATTTCTGGGTCTCAAGGTATAGATATACTCCCGCATACCCAAGATTTCGACCAATATAAAAAATATGTGGTATTGAAATCCATCACGAAATGGCGTTTTACACGACTGCTTAACAAAATGGAGTGTTATGTGTTCAGGGTTCATGTATGTATGTTTTCCGTTTCTTTATTCCACCATAACTTTTAAACGCTTAGACCGATTTAGAAGTGTATGATATTGTTAGAATCGTTATGTCATCCCGATCGTCATATGATACCTAAACTGTCCAAATGTCAAATAAATAATTGTCTAAATGTCCAAATGGCAATAAATTAAGATAAGTATTGCGTGTTTTGTATCAAATTAAAATTCATATGAAGTTCATTTCGGAAATATATATGAATCTATGCAAATAAATACACAAACCATAAATATTTTATAAAAAAACTTTTTAAAACTTGAGCACCGAGGGCTGCCGACTAAACTGCGGCGGCGCGGCGCAGTTTCAAGATACCTGCAGCAGAACGCAGGGAGAACTTTATTCTCTACATATTCTAAATACACCACTTGCTGTTTGTAAGGGGGGGGGGGGGGGAAGGAAGGAGGAAGTGATGCTTTCTGGGAAAGTCTTGGGGCGACACAACCGATTTTTTTCTAATATCGACCTTGCTCAGTACAATGACGCAGTGAGTGACTAAATACATAATTATTTTCAGGTTTCATAATAAATCAAGTATAATAGGTAGGTAATAGATTTAAAAAAATTGTTTAGCAGCATACGACTAGCTAATTTAATTATCTAATATTATGATGTATGAGGCAATCATTTTATATCAATAGAGGTAGAAGTGCGTCAATACAATATGACGACTGATAAGCAAAAAATAAGTTACAAAGATAGCTTAAGAGCCGTTAAAATACGTAAGTCATTAAATGCTTCAACCAAATCAAATAAAAACTTTAAGACAAGAGGTGATGTTGCATAGCTTTATGATGGGAGGTGATATACATTTGATTTATTACAATTATAATTAAATGACAATACGAAGAAATGAGAGGCTTATTTGCCTCATGTTTATTCTTCTATAATTGTTGATTTATCCACTCCATCTTCAAGTAAGGATCCTCGCGTACTCCTTCGATCACTGCATTGCAAATCTCTACTTCTCTCATTCCCATTCCATATTAAGTTATGGACGCATGTTCTGGGGAATGGCGGCAAAGGTTATAAGGATCTTTCGCCTACAAAAACGAGCGATTAGAAATCTGTTCTCAATATCTTCGCTAACATCTTGCAAGCAGTACTTCGTCGAATCTGGTATCATGACTTTGTACGCCGCGTATATATACCAAAACATCATGTATACGAGAAAAAATATCGAGACTACTTCAACTAACTCAAATATTTATTCGCATAATACGCGAAATAAAGAGGACTTGCGTCATTTTAAGGTGCGACTGAGTAAGGTTCGGAATAGCTTTCTCTGCCAATCTTACTTATTCTACAACAAACTTCCATTACACATCAGGGGCCTTGGGGAGGTTCACTTTAAGAAAAAGGTACAGGGTATTTTGACTAAAAACCCCATTTATAGCATTGAGGATTTCGACAACATCAATTTTTCGCAGCTCTATTGACCTACTTGACTATTATTATTCCTTATTCTTTCCATTATTGACTATTTTACAATAGCCTTTTTTTTCTTCTAACTATTGGCTATTAACTGTTATTATTATTACTGATTTGTTTGTATTTGTGTTTTTTCTTTAAAATATCTTTCCGTATGATAATTTGTGAAATTATCCAATATTTGTATGATTATTTAGTACTATCGTCCACATGAAAATTCTACGAAATTATGTAAGAATTTTGATTGAAAATATTGGAAAACGTTGTTTCTTCTATATAACCTAGAAAATCTGCGCTTGGATGTTCAACGTTCATACCTTGCAATACCGACGTTCATACCTTATACCTTAATAGGTATATATTTAAATATTATACTTCTTATTTTTGTTAGTTTTTGTTAGTTTTTGACATAACCAAGTGTAGAAATTCCTATCAACTGGTTTGAAATAAAAAAAATAAAAAAATAGTGAAATATATTCTACATATTATTTAGTTTCTATATATAATTTGACTTAGAAGAAGTTCACTTTTAAATTTATTATCCCAGAATTTGAAACTATCCAAGACTATTTTATATTATCTTTATTACTTTATTTCATGTTTTGAATATTTAATTTATAATCCTTTGATTCTACGAAATTGCTGATCAATTTCATTTAATACATTTCTTTAATAATGGCTCGATTGCGTATCTTCGTGAACTAAAACTGGAACGTTGTTCGTGCGAACGAGACAGGGCAATACAATAGAATGCGAAATGAACGGTTGTGACTTTTTCGCATTAAAACTACCCACCAAAGATAAAGCATCTGAATCTAACACCGCACAAAATGTGTCCAAATTTATTCGAACCAGCATAAGTTCGACAGGTAGTTTTTATCGACGATCGTTTGTTTCATAAATGTAATGTAATGTAATGTAATAATTGCTCAATGTCGTTCGCTTGAACTACTTTCAGTTTTAGTTCAGAAAGAAACGCAATCGAACCCAATGTATTTTTATACATTAAATTATATTACATTCGTATCCAATTGGCAAGTTTACCGCTTTCGAAGTGAGACAATATACTATACGTAGTTATAAACCAGCTACTGTAAGTGACAGTTAGTTATTACAACCTTTTGCATGATACTAGTTTGAATATCTTACCTGTTTTAAAAACAAACAGCAAATCTAATGTGTTCAGTATTTTTAATGTTTTTTTTTATTAATTATGAATGGTTAGAATCAGATCATACAAGTAATAATAATAATAATAATAAAACGCTTTATTCGTACGAAAAGGCGAGCTTATTGCCTGCAGGCAATATTTTAGAAATAACCTATACTACTATAACAACATTATCTGCGAGTAGATCTACATAACTTAACCTATATAAAGAGATATATACAAAGAAAAGGGGATAGAAAGAAATATACATTTAACTTAAAAATAATACCCAGGATGAAAACATCATTTGGTCAAAGACATTACTCTTTCATTACGCGCCGAGATTTTACAATCTGATCAATATGGAAATAAAAATGAATTTGACATTTAGGGTGTTCAAAAATAAAATAAAGGAATGGTTCTCGAGTCATGACAGACTAACCATACATCAAATGTTAGAAATTATAGTTTTATACAACTTAGGTGCACACATTATTAATATATTTTTAAATAGTATGTATGTTGATTATATTTTAACATTCAACTAATTACCAATTCATTTTGTTGTTATATATTGTTTTGACAATGAATTCTACTTTCTTCTCTTTTTTTTTTACTTGGTATTTTATATAAATTTTTATATTTCTTAACATAAATTAAATATTTTTTACTGACTTTTTTTTTCAATTATAGATTTATCTTACTCTTTACTTTAGTTTTATGTCAATTCTGATTGTCTCACTATATTTGATTGTTTTTTTTTGAGGATCATATTTTAGGGCAATTTAGTTTTATGAGACTTCTACATTTTTTTTTGTAAAATTAGAGTCCTGTCCACCCTAGAACGGGCTAGTCCCAGTTGGGTGACAGAATCAAATAAGCGAAAGGTTAAAGTTTTGCCATTCGGTTCCTGTTATTTTTGTAAGCAAATCAATGTTTTATAGTAATTCATTCTTAAATAAATAAATAAAAAACTCTTTGTGGGCACAGAATGTACCACACCAAAATAATCTAACACCTATAATGGCGCTAAGTTTTGAAAACGAGGATAGTGGGTATTTAAAGGGAATTTATGAGGACGATTTCTAATTTTCTGTTTTCAAAACCGTTTTGTTGTCATGAGTATTTTCCATTACACATGATGATGAGAGTATGCATAAGGAGACGGAAAAATGCCACTGAAACTCTCTGATGAAAAGTAAAGCTTGCTTTTTCCTTTTAGTTTATTACAGATTATTATAAATTTCAATAATTTGTAAAAAAATAAGAAAATAAACAATGATATGAAATTAAATACATTCATGTAATATTTCCGCTTCCTCAAAATGGTCATTCACCCAGATTATTGCATAACTATTTGCATAGATATTTTAATGTGCATTGATAAGACTATATATCTGGCAATAGATAAATATAGAATTTTAATTAGGTTTAATGTACATACCTACTTTAAAACGCAATGTTTTTAATAGATTATTTGTAATTATACAAGATTTACCAAAGAGATTGTAAAACTAAATACTTTCCGGGTCATTTAAGATTATGTTGTAGTTGGTTTTGAATTTGAAATCGCCTCAATTTTATTAGGCATTGGTGTATAATATACCTACATTTTAATATTAGCATCATTAAACCAATGATTAAGACAATGACTTTTTAATGCCATTGCTTGCCGATCACCTCTTGCACGCATATTTATATGCGAGTATTGGTCAATACTTCAGTACTAGAACCGATACTCCAGTCATACCCGAGTACCAGTTTTTCATTTTTAGTCGATTTCAAGATGGTGGCTGAATTAAATTTACCTTATACGTGTGATATGCGCGGCAGGGGTAAGGCGAAGCGGAGCGGAAGACGTTAGGGGGATTTCTTATGCTTTGTCTTTACGCGCCGCCGTGTCGCCAGCGCGTCCTGTGGTGCCAACTCACGGCCCGCGGTCTGAGGCCGCCAAAAATCTTGCGAATAATAACATTATGTAGACACTAATGTAGGTAACTTTTAGGGATTCAGTCCTCTCAGGAACGAATTATGTAATAATAAGATGTCGCCTTAAGGTGACATGATACCTGGGAACGATCACATCTGAAGATCTTTTGTTTCATATTTTTTTTGAAAAACATAAGCACTAATTTAAAAAAGTTATTAAGCGAATTCAAAAAATGTGTATGCGTGTATGCGTATATTTATGTATGTGTCAGGGGCGTAGCTACCGCCGTATCTGCCGTATCAATTATACGGGGCCCCCGGGCCTCGGGGCCCCCAAACTCACCTGACCTGACCTGGCGACCTGAGTAGTATGTTCGAAATATTACAACCGGAGAAAGTCATGTTTTCTTCAAACGAAGAGATATTAAACGCTTCCGGAAAACTGTCGGCTTAATACAGTAAAGACATTTCAGTTATTCTTTATGACCAATTAAAGGTTTTAAAAACATACTTAAAATCTGAAATTCAAAAAATTTATTCCATTAAGGAACTCATTGAATTATTGCTGATAAAATTCAATAGTCTTGCATCCAGTTTTCCGGAGGTAATAACAGCATGCTCTTTATTCTTGACCCTTTCAGTTACAACTGCAACTGCTGAAAGAAGTTTTTCAAAATTAAAACTGTTAAAAAAATTCCTAAGAACTTCGATGGGACATGAACGCCTAACGACCTGTCACTATTGCCCATAGAGGCAGAAACTTTAGAAAAACTAAAGTCATCATCAGCTGTAAATGATTTAATAAATCAGTTTTCCGAAAAAAAAGGCAAGGAGAGTGTATATTTAATTTGAATTATTTATAAAAATTTTGGAAAAAGTAACAGATATATAATTATGATGTATAAATATTTCTTTTAATTTTATGCAAACATTTTTTTTTCTTTTGTGTGAAATCTTTACCCTTCCTAAGGGCCCCAAACAAATTTTATACGGGGTCCCGCCAAGGCACGCTACGCTACTGGTATGTATGTATGTATGTATGTATGTATGTATGTATGTATGTATGTATGTATGTATGTATGTATGTAATCTATCGCAAAACATGGCGTCCATTGCACGGCTCTCACACGGGACCGGGTGGCGATTAGTCGTTTAAAGAGCGGCTGTCATAAGGTTAACATCCACCTCCGCTCCAGGAAATAATGCTGTTTCCATTCTCCCCCGGTTATCTGTCGGAATGCACAATCGATTGGCTGACGCCGCACGGTGCGTAAACCGCCCAAGAGCCTCCGAAGTACGATTCCTAGGAGAAGCTGGGCCGCGGGCACAGAATCCTGAGCGGATGGGTGCTGACCCGTAAGCTGGGCCGACCCTAACACAAGTAACAGAATGGCGCAACTGAACTGAGCCCATTCGTCCCCTCTCAATAGCTACATAGTTCTCAGCTACAATGGGCGAACCCGTCACCTCAGGAAGTTTTAACGATAGTGATCGTTCTATCTCCCGTGGATCTCTTAATAGGTACAATGTTTAAATGTTCGATGCCGTCAGATTGGGGGGCGTTCAAGTATTACGTAACGCAATTTTTGAGGATTATTGACCCTTCCTCCCCCCTATGTAACGCGCCGTAACGTTTTATTGAACCCCCTCCCCCTCCCTAAATGTAACGTGAAAATCCAAGTTACCATTTTTACCTAAAAGCCACAATTATGTTGCGCAAAGTAGCGGAAAGTCGCTAAAATACTTTTGTTATTGTTTTAATCGCGTTTGTGGTAATAATTTATTTATTTATTTATTTATTTAACAGGGAAAACATACAGCGCTACAAAAAAATATTACAATTACATTAAATACAATATTTCTGGCCGATGACATGCTTTCAACAATAGTTTTAGTTAGTTAAGTCTCCAATACGCACAGTGCATTCTGTGGGGGTTGGGAGGGGAAAAGGAAAGGAAAAGGAAGGAATGGGTGTTAATAGATTTTAAGTAATAATGTGTAGTACAAAAAATAAAAATTTGAAAAATTTGAAAAGTTAAGAAAATTAAGAAAAAATTACTGCATCATATAAACCATCATATACAGTTATCATATACAGTTAAAGAACAGTATCATATACAGTTAAAGAACAACGAACGAAAAACCAAGTAATCCCTAAGACAATAGTATCCCATGAGAAATGTCTATGTCGCATTTTCGATTAATTTTAAGTATATGCTTTGCTTAAATTTATTCTCTTTCATGTTAAATAGGTCGATATTCTGGAAATGATTATCGTAAGTTGACATTAAGCGGTACATGATGGAATTCTGGGCATACCTAGTACGGACGCGCGGGACTTCATAATAAATAAATAATAATAAATAATAAATAAGCTGGAATAATAAATAAAACAAGAGATTTATAACTCGCAATATATGCAAATATTATTTATTTTATTTATTCATATAGTTTTTTGATAAACAATCACACATAATGCTTAAGTTATTTGCTTAAGTTTAAAATATGTTAAAATGGGATCAACTTGTTCTAATAAACTTTTACCACTAATCTTATATTAAATTATGCTGTTTTCCTGACCTGGCCCTGTCCTTACATAAATTTTTGGATTCATCCACCATTATTTTTCTCATGCATTCTCCTATTTTTGCTTTTTTAAACTAATTACCTATTAAAATAAAATAACATATTTATTTTAAGTTTTGGCAATGCAATTAGAAACGAAAACCCAACTAAAATAAAACATTTTAGTCCCCTATATATAGATTTTATTTCCTAGTTTTTTATTTAAAAACAAACGTTACGCGTTGTTCGAATTCACCTCTCGCCCCTGTAATGCATGGTAACGTTTTACAAGACCCCCCTTTCCCCCAAATTGCGTTACGTAATACTTGAACGTCCTCTTGCTTACGGTACTGCCGAGATTATTTTACCATACAATTCTACGACCCTAAAACAGAGTAGGTACGCCTTACTAAGTTAAAAATACACAAAATATCGATCTTATCATTTTATTCTCGGTCTTCTGGAATGTATATTGTAAAGTGGTGGTAAAGTATCCTATTTAACTGGGTTAGGGATTGGTACATAAGTATTGCAAATTAATTGGGAAATACTGTATTAAACATCTAGTTTTCTATAATAAAAGAGTTTCATCTACTGACAACTGATTCATACTTCCATAAAATGAGTTATTATAATAACCGTATCAAATGCAGCTGTTGCGGTTTGCTTATTACTTGTAATTATAGAGGAAATTACCTTGGTTTCGAGGAAAGAATTGATTGAAAATCTGTTCAACAAAGGTTATGATAGATCATTCTCGATTATTTCTATTGTTTAATGTAAATTATTAGGTTTTCTTCTGCGGTAATGCAGATAAGAAAATGAAAAATGCGTTCTTTTGCTATTTTTAACGCAGATGGAAATTAGACTCAACAGTCCGGTAAAAAAGATAAGGAAACTAAACATCCGAACGTGGAAAATTGTTTTGGGATCATAGGATCATACTCGTTCCTGATCCTATGATCAGAATCACTCGTTTATGATGATAGGATCATACCCACAAGGATCATAGTCGTTTCTTTGTATTGATAAATGACATATCAGTAGCTAATAAAGCAGATGTTCTTTTATGACATGCCGATGATACATGCGATAACTAATGGCCCCACAAGAATACTCGATTGCGTTTCTTCATGAACTACGGTTAGAAATTATTTCGTGCGAATGAGATAGAGCATTGCGTTAGAGCGGAATATACAATGAATGGTCGTCGATTTTCTCGGCATCACACTTACCTGTGGAGCTTATAAGCCATCCGAATATGTTTGAACACATTTCGTGCGGTCTTCGATTCAGATGCGGTGGTAGTTTTAATGCGGAAAAGTGGTAACCGTTCATTTCACATTCCGCTCTAACGTATCGCCCTGTCTCGTTCCCATGAACTAATTTCCAATTTAAGTCCACGAAGAAACGCAATCCCAGTATTTACTTTTCAAGAATATCGTACTATTAGAAAATTTTCTTATTCATAACACATGTTTCTTTCATAAAATATCGTACTTTTTATGAATATCGTACATTCAAAAATATCGTACTTTACAAATGTACTAAAATATCGTATGTTTTCAGAAATATCGTACTTCCACAAAATTAAGTGGCTACTTTTT
Source organism: Micropterix aruncella (assembly GCA_944548615.1). Lineage (NCBI taxonomy): Eukaryota > Metazoa > Arthropoda > Insecta > Lepidoptera > Micropterigidae > Micropterix > Micropterix aruncella. Next base: position 1,577,443 of record OX155971.1, read on the forward strand.
AAATCGATCGAATCGGTCGATAGATTTTGCAAAGCAGCCGGCGTATAGAGGGAAGCGCTGTGCTGACTCGCGATATCTTGAGAAGCCTGTTACGCGAAAAGAAGTCTAGCGTGCATTTACCTAGTTGATAGTAAGTTGAAACATTTATTTTTTCAACCATTTATAGCTACGTAGGTACAAATTTTAAAGAAAGTGATTTATTTATTTATATTTTACATACCTAGTATTTAAAATAGGCAGGTTTGGTGTATTATTCAAATTCCATAACCAAAAGCTGTTTCCATATTGTTTGTAACTATAACAACATTTCAGATGAATACTTTTACCTCATTTTGAGACTTATATTTGAGAGAAATATTTTCGTTTCTTTTCATATTATATGGTAACTTATTATAATACTTATACTCATAACTTCTCGTTATAGAATTGCTAGTTATTATAATGATATATTTGTGTTAAATGAGAACGAAAATGTTAGTGAAGTTTACAGTTTATATATTTCAATTTCAATTTTAATTTCAATTTATTTCCAAAAAAAATCTTAACAGATTGTAGAAACTTAATATTTAGGTACATTTAAATTACAGTATATTAGTTCGTTTTTACAATATTTCAATTTATCACCACGTACATACAGTTACTTCTTTATTGCTTTTAGGGCATCCAAATCATTTTAAAGATTTATTTACTAAAACCACAAATTAAAATAATTGATAAAAATAATCAAGAAATTAAAATCAGAAAAAGTCAGAATAATTAAAAAATGCTACTTAAAATTGTCAAAAAAATGACCAAAAAATTTGAAAAATTATTTAAAATTAACAAACTCATCGATCGAGTAAAAAGCTTTGTCTAATAAGAATTCTTTAAGTAACTTTTTGAATAAGCTTTCCACTTGAATAGTTTTTAAACTTTCTGGTAGCCTGTTAAAGTAATATGGCCCTGAGTATTTTGTATCTTGCCTTGCTGTGATTAGTTTAATACATGGTATAAAAATGTTTAATTTATTTCTCGTATTTTTATTATGTGTATCTGAAAACTTTTTATAATGTGTTTCTTTATTTTTAAAAAACTCAGTTAGTAACTTAAAGAGATAGAGTGAGGTTAAGGTGAGGATTCTTAGCCTTTTAAAAATGGGTCGACACGACTCTTCCCTTTTCACCTTTGCAATTATTCGCACTGCTCTCTTTTGGAGTATAAATATGGGTTCCCTATGACAAGCATAACAATTTCCCCATATCGTAATAGCATAACTTAGGATAGCTTCAATATAGCTGAAATAAACATTTCTTGTTTGCAATTCATCCAACGACCTTCTTACAATACTTAAAGCATAACATGCCCGACTTAACCTACTTTCGAGGTTTTCACAGTGAAAGTTCCATTTTAAAAGTTCGTCGACATGAACACCTAAAAATCTAGTACAATGAGTTTGAGGAATGGCAGTGTTATTTATTGAAAGTATTATTGGCGAACCTTTATTCCGATTTCGATGATTTGTAAAATGTATGAAGTTACTTTTAGACGCATTTAGTGTGAGGTTGTTGCTCTCAAACCAACTATTTAGTTTGAATAGATTAATTTTAACGTTAATCAATAATTCGTCCATATCTTTACCGGCAACAATTAAACTAGTGTCGTCAGCAAACATAGTTACATTTATATCGTTGAAATACATTGGTAAATCATTTACATATACTAAAAATAGAATAGGGCCCAAAATGGAACCCTGCGGGACTCCAAGTTTATTAGTTAAAGGGATCGAACAGTGTTTTGTAATGTTTTTATTTTGACATTGTGTAATTTCCACGATTTGCGTCCTATTAGTTAAATATGAATCAAACCATTTTAAGCAGTCTCCCCTGACTCCATAATGATTTAGTTTGTTTAGTAAAATATCATGCATAACGCAATCAAATGCCTTACTCAAATCGCAAAAAATACCTAAGGTGTAGTACTTGTCCATTAGTTTGTCATTTATATAGAGGATATGGTCACTATATAATAATTCCAGCTGACGTATTCCAGCTGACACAACAATATTATTTAATTTTCCTGGCAAAGGAAACTATTGTGAACACACTTCTGTGTGTCTGTGTGTATTCCACCATGATATCGCCCAAACGATTCATCCGATTGAGCTGAAATCACTTGGCATGGCATCATTTGTCATGGTAAGAGTTGAAAAGCTAAATTTTGGTTGAAATCGGTCAGCCAGGGGGCGCGCTAGTCATACTTCAATATCGAAATATTGGCGTTAGAGACATAAAGTTCGGTACACAGATGCGTCGTAGAGTCAAACCCACATTTCCGAAACTTTCTCGGCACAGAGAAAGTATTGTGGACACGCAATTTTTTTTCGAGGTGAAGACGGATATATACAGTTTGACCCCCCCCCCCTTTCCCCCCCCACCCCCCTCCCGAGACGATTAATACCATTTTCAGACTGAAGTTTGTCCATGTGTCTCTTTGTGTGTGTGTGTGTGTGTGTGTGTGTGTGTGTCTGCGCGCGTGTGTGTGTGTATACGTTGTGAAATTTTGGTTAGAATATCTCTTATACAAGCGATCCAAATATTATATAAAGGCCGCGTTATTTAAGAAAATACTACACAATTTGTGGAAAATTACTGTTTTAATACCACGGAAAATACTACAAATATACTAATAATTGGCGCGCTGTTTTGTTGGCGCGTGTAGGGGTGAGTTTATCTACTTTCCGGGAAAGTCTTGGAGGTGACACAACCGATTTTTTAGATTGTTATACAATCTGTAGACTTCTAGACTTACTAATGAATAGTGGTTTATCAGGTATTCAAAAGATGACAGGATAGTGACAAATCGTTTTAAAGACTTATTCAATCTATTGAATTTGCGTTGCAGATAAACAAAAATGACCCACAGATCAAATTGACGTCACTCTTTTTATGGAAATTGTCCATTAACATTGGCCGCGTCCGAGGCTTTCTTTAATATTATATCTTTTCAATACAAAGTTGATGAAATACCAAATGCAGTCATTAGCGTGTCTCATATCCTATGCAGGTGTGTAATGTGTGCGTGCGGTTGTGAATGGTTTCGTGCAGCTTGGGCCATATAAGATACAACGTGTTCTCGGGGCGGCCTAACTCACGATTCAGCTCCTATTCAAGAGCCTCCTCGTTTCTATTATTTTAACTGCCTACCATGCAACATAAAAGACAATAGCAACCTCAGAATGTTCCAAAAACTTTTAAAGGACTTTTTTACAACAAATGCGTTTTACTCTATTGAGGAATTTATAAACTTTACAAAACGACTTTTTTACAGCCCCTTTATTTTAATGCAATGCGTATACTGATTATTTCATTTCTTGATTGTTTTAGATTGAATTAATTATTTTGTTGATTGTTTTAGTTATATGGTATCTAATATTTAAATATAATTACAATGTATTTAGATTGTTCTTGGACAAAACATTATAAAATATAGTTTGATTGATTATCTGATTATTGATGATTATTGCTTTTGTTTGATCATTTCTGATATTGATTATTTTAATTATTAATGGTTTTAGTTTTACTGCTTGTTGATTGCGCCTTATATAGCTTCTACTTTATGAAGTTTCTTCTAAAACGAAATGTTGTATGCTTTATGGGCGGTTTGTTACTTAAACATTGTATGTTTTTTTAATAATTCACACAATAAAGAACTTGAGCTTGAACTTTCAAGGACTACCCCGGGAAGGACTCTCGCGTCTCAGGCCTCACGGCTGGTGGATCGGTTTACCCTGGGGGTTTGCGCTACTGAGCGGTTTGCGCACCTTGGGTCGTCAGCCAATAGGTTGTGCACTCTGACTAATTACTGAAGGAGTGTGGAGACTATGGCAATATACTGTATCCTAAGCAGCGGAGTGGATGTTGACCTGTTGTCACGCCATCCTTGAAACGACCTATGGATCACCCGATCCCGAGTTCGCTACGGGCAAAGGACGCCCAGGTGAGCGATAAATTCATATTGATTTACAGCTGTAATACAACAGGCAGAGGTATCCTGAAGGTTAATTCCAGACCGAGATATCCTGCCAAAACTGGTAGCCAGAAGCTACCACCTGGTTGCCTTCCTAGTGCCTCGCCGTAAGGCGTTGGCCTCTGGCGCGTTCGTGGCGTTGCTGGACGGTAGATTTGTATCGTCCCAAAGTCTTCTACGATCACTTAACTGGAGACAGAACGATCATTATCGTTAAAACTTTCTGAGGTGAGTGGTTCGCCCGTTATAGTCGACATCTCCAAATATCCTATGCACGTATATTATCCGTCCATTTTTAAGTTGATTATAAGACATACAAGCTGTACCCGCGGCTCCGCCCGCGTCAAAGACTAGAGCCATTGACGAATTAGTGAAGTAACAGTTATAACTCTTTTTGGGGGTGTAAAATGAGAAATTGCGATGATTTTAACAGGCTTTTATTAGGTCGACCTGTATGTAACTAACTATGTAATGGAATCTAAGGTAACTAATTTAACCATCTTCCAAGGATCGTAGCGTCATGAAAATTGGCACCTGTATGTAGTTCTGATGACAATACAATAATATGGTACTGTCGAACTGATCTGACGATGGAGTCGGAAGATATGTGAGGGACCACCCCTCACTAGACTCCAATTGCTCGTGAGTGAGGAGTGGAGCTCATCAAGGGGTTTTCTCCGTAGTAAAAGTCGTCTTGTTGAAGTTGAAGTAGTTTATTGCAGAAGGTATTTGATGCTTGCCAGTTGTAACGAATCGATTGATAAGTCGCAGTGTGTGTAGTGTGTGAATGAAGATGATGATCGCGTGTACTATGCGTGGCTGAGGGTCGCCAGAAGATGATGATGATGAGTGCGCGCGGTAGCCGTCTACTAGAGGATGATAAATAATCCATCGAATGTATGGGTTTATATAGCGCGTTAAATGATGTAATACCGTGGCGTGGGGGAAGTGAGTATGTCTGATTTGAATCGATTAGGAGAAATGATATTAGTCATCGGCTGTGTCTGCATTAATTGCCGAAATTATATAGAATTCAATGTAGGTTGCCGCGTGTAATATTAAGTGTGTTTGCAGTTATGGATTTCTAGAATCTAATTCTTTTGTTGACTCAATATGTTGGGCGAAGTACCAACAGATATGAACTGGAACTTCATGATGGAACATCGTATCATAGCTGTGTTTGGACTTGTTAGAAAGGTCTTGGAATGAACTTTGACCACGATTAGGTTTCAAGGTCTGATGATGAAGCCGGAAGATAGGCACTGGCATTCCATGGTGGAATATCGTATCATAGCCGTGTGTATGTGAATATCGTATCATAGCCCAAAAGCGTGTTTTTAGTGTTTTTTGAACTATTAATTTATTTATAATGAAACACCATAATCGAAATTTTTCAAGTTATTACTGTGTTTGATAGAAGGTGCGACATAATGCTTATGCGCAGAAAAAACTAGACTGTAGATTTGGCAGTACTCTGCATTTGTTACAACAGGATCTTGACCGTTTTTCGAATCGATTCACTCTTGTAGTAGTAGTAGTAGTAGCGTGAACAAATCGATAGTCGGTAATCGGATAATCGATAATCAACCGCCATAATGGCGAATTATCTCCGGTGATTAAATTCCACAATGTATTAACTCAACAGGTCGATATGCCATTAGACGTGGACATTAAATACTACGTACATTTTAATGACACCTAATGGAATTGCACAGCGGAGCGCGGAATAGATAATAAATACCTTCGGCACCACGAAAACCCGAAAAACCACTTCGAAGTTTCACAATTGCTGAAATATTACAAATCATATAACAATTACACACGAACAGATAGATACAGGTTTGAAGTAATTTCTGATACGACTTATTTAGTTAAATATCTCTATTCAGTTAGATAAATATTAAGTTAATTACTTAATTAATTAAATCCTAAATACATACACAAAAAAAAATAAATATAAGGCAAAAAACATTACACTACAAAACCTTTCTCAATAATCGAGAAAGCTTCAGATTGGATTCTGGAGGTCGATTTTATGAAAGTCTCTCTATATAACTCTTTACTCTCTATCTCGGAAGATGGCCCTTATCGTAGAATCTGTTCCATGGGAATCAAATATCCCAAAAGACCACGAGTACAAATTATATAAATACCATAATCTCGCAAATGCCTTCACCCGGAACGGCTTCACTGTTCACTTTCACGCGGTGTAAGTTGGCGATCGTGGCTTGCCAGCTAAATCTCTGTTTCACCTTTTTAAAGATCTTGGTCTCTCCAGGAAAATAATCAACTCCTTCTTAGCAAAATTATCTAAAACCGCGATTTCTCAAATTCTATGGCTTCGAAGGGGGGGGTGGATGGGTGGTAAGGTGAACGCTCACATTTGGCAAGACAGCTGTCCTAAACCTACCACAGCCGGTCGTTAGTCCGGAATCCACTGCTCACCCCCAGAAGTGTAATAACACTATATGATGGGCTCGACTTCGGTCGGTGAATTCTATGGCAGCTCCGTTTGTATTTTATTTTATTTATTAAATAGCTACTATTATAGATTCTGTCTTCTAAATACTGTTTTTATTTTTTCCATAATTCAAATTACAAGTTACAAAAAAATATACAATAAGTGTACATTATATACATATGTATGTAGTTTATAAAGGAAATTCATCTCTTTGACATATTGGTTTACCACCTCACTAGGTATGAACCTGTGTTGAGGTGGTACTAATATCCTTAAATTATTTTGAGGCGAAAGGGCACGTCTTGTCTGGCACGTGAATAAAATAAAAAATAAAAAAATACAGACATCAATAAAATTACACTTACACTGAATTAAAATTGATATTTAATCTACGTAGTTATATAAAACTAGCTGCGCCCAGCGGCTTCACCCGCGTGGTGATTAAAAATTGTGATAATGATGATAGAAAACCATATATCTTTATAAATTATATCCTATGTGTTATTCTGATGTGTAAGCTATATCATTGTAAAGTTTTATCAAAATCCATTCAGTAGTTTTTGCGTGAAAGAGTAACAAACATCCATACATACATACAAACTTTCGCGTTTATAATATTAGTAGGATAGGATAGTAGAATAGAATTTAAATTTCGAATGTCTATTTCTTAGATTTTTTTCCTACTTACTTGACAGTTATCGTTATATTTTAGATAATTCACACTATATCTTTATAAATTATAGCCTATGTATTATTTTGATGTGTAAGCTATATTATTGTAAAGTTTCATCAAAATCCATTCAGTAGTTTTTGCGTGAAAGAGTAACAAACATACATACATACATACAAACTTTCGCGTTTATAATGTTAGTAGGATAGGATAGTAGAATAGAATTTAAATTTCGAATGTCAATTTCTTAGATTTTTTTCCTACTTACTTGACAGTTATCGTTATATTTTAGATAATTCACACTATATATTTATATATTATAGCCTATGTGTTATTTTGATGTGTAAGCTATATTTTTGTAAAGTTTCATCAAAATCCATTCGGTAGTTTTTGCGTGAAAGAGTAACAAACATCCATACATACATACAAACTTTCGCGTTTATAATATTAGTAGGATTATTCTATTAATAACCTTAATGAGGGATTTTTGGGCATTTATTGCCGGGTCAAGAATTGATTTTGCCGCTCCGCCCCATCCTATTTGTCCGTATGTAATTATTGTTTACGCTAGTGCGTAGTCGTTTTTAGCATAGCTGGGCTAAGTTTATTTCTAATACTTTTAAATACGTAAATTGGTTTCCTAAGTCGTATCGCAGTCGGGTATATTTGGTTGTGCCAACACAGGAAGCCGTCTATCAGGATTCCTAAATATTTTATACATCACTTACGTTCCAGCGGTCGGCACATGAAGTTTGTCCCGTCGCAGTTGTGTAATAGTATGTGTTTATCTAGTCCTGGTTGATTCCCCCCCCCCCCCCCCCATCTATGCTTAATGTCATGTATTTCGTAGATGTTCATTTAGCTTTCTTTGCCTGTACCGGGTGGGTGCTGACCTGTGAGTTGGGCCGACTTTAACATTTGGGTAATAATTGCCCAACTGTACTGGACCCATTAGCTCCCAAATAGTGAAATAAACAGTCATAAGGGGGCGTTCAAGTATTACGTAACGCAATTTTTGAAGATTTTTGACCCTCCCTCCCTCCCATGTAACGCGCCGTAACGTTTTTTTGTACCCCCCTCCGCCTCCCTAAACGTTACGTAACACCCAAGTGTGGCACTAGCCTCGAATACCATTCATTCAATGCCAGTGCAAAACTGCGTATCACTATTGAATTCCCTGGGCAAAAAGAACAGGGTAATTCTAAGATGGGTTCCCGGCCATGCAGGAATCGAGGGAAATTAAAAAGCCGACTAACCTGCTAAGACGGGAGCAAAGGGAACGTTATACGGCCCTGAACCTTGCTGTGGCGTACCAAAAAGCCTTGCAAACCTAATTCTCAAATAAATATGTTTTGAACAATCCGTCAACCACTGGAACAACACGCCAGGGTTGAATCAATCCAAAGCGCTAATTAAGGCCTACGACCCTAAGACGGCCCGTGAGGCCTTATCGCTAAATAGGAACAATCAACGCATACTGGTGAGGGCGCTCACGGGGCATTGTGGCCTCAACAAACACATGTACAACCGCAAGCTCCGAGACAGAAAAATGTGCAGGTTCTGCCAAGGGGCAGAGGAAACTCCTCTGCACCTTATGTGCGAATGTGCCCGCTGATACGTAAAAGATACACCCACTTAATGGTCATTACCTCCAACCTGAGGAGGTAAAACAATCTGGCGCCAAAAGCCTGTTGCGGTTCTTAAATGACACGAGGCTTAGCGCAGAACTATAGTAGGGGGCGAACAAGGCTCATAGAATTTTAGAAAAGCCCCACACAACAAATAATAAAAAAAAATAAACACCCAAGTGACCATTTTTACCTAAACCTCACAATTATGTTGCGCAAAGTAACTACCGGAAACTGCTAAAATACCTTTTTTATTGTTTTAATCGCCTTTGCGGTAATAATAAATAAAACAAGAGATTTCTATATTTAAAATATGTCAAAATGGGCTAAAATTTGTCTTAATAAACTTTTACTATTAATCCCACGTTAAATTATGCCGTTTTCCTGACTTGGCCCTGTCCTTACATATATATTTGGCTTCATCCACCATTGTTCTTCTCATGCATTCTCCTATTTTAGCTTTTTTTTTTTTTACTGAGAAACTCTTAAAATATAAAAACATATTTATTTCAACCTTTGGCAATGCAATTAGAAACGGAGACCTAACTTAAAATACAAACATTTCAGTCAAAATAGAATCGTATTCTAAAACGAATTCGTAAACGTAATCGTATTCTAAAATATAAACGAAAAGGGTTGCCAACTTGGGAGATTTTATTTCCCTAGTTTTTTATTTAAATAAAAAAATCAATGTTATGTAACGCGTTGTTCGAACCCCCCTTCCGCCCCTGTAATGCATCGTAACGTTTTACATGATCCTTTTCATCCCTCCAAAATGCGTTAGGTAATACGGCAAAGAGAATCTTTTAAATTGCGAGCTTCACTCCACTCGACATAGCCATAATACGCGACACAAAAACAAAGTGTTATTGCCTAAAGTACTCTTGACTAAATATCAAAAAACATTTTTATATATTAGTTTTAAATTGTTCAATGCTTTGCCGTCATCGACGAGAAGACTTGAGATGGCAGCATATAAAATCTGCTTGAAAAATCAGTTAGTCAAACATGCCCTTTACAAACTGGACGACTTTTATGATATTGCGTCCACAATTGCTTGATTATAAATAACCACATTATGACTATACTTTCGCACTAAGTTTTAGATTTTACTGACATTGTTTTTAATTACGTATGTTTCAGAATTTTTCTTTTTCATTGTGTTGATTAATATTTGTTGTTTGATTATTGATTATTTTGTAAATTTGACTATTTTTAGACAGACTATTTAGTAAATTTGACACCTCTGATTACAATTATTTTTTTTTCCTTTTAATTAATCAAAGCGGTTTTATCATTCGGTAAATTATAATTGTAAAATTTGACATGTTCCTCAGTATTGTGAAATGCTTTTATGGAATGAATAAATGATGATGATGATGATGATGATGATCACATATAACCGCTTGATGATATCCCCGCTTGATGACCACATATAACAGTCGATTCGAAGATATCGACCTTTTTTACTTGAATCAACCTAAATTCAGCGAGGCTCTCCTTAGCTCACTAGGCGTTAGGCAGTGTTTATATAGTGAGTAGGTACACACATTGCTTCAAAACACTCAGAGCGAAAATTAGAAAAGCAAAGAGTCGAATTTGAATACTTATATCCTATCCTACATATATCCCATCCCTCTCCTTTCCTATCCTTGCAATAGTTCAATTGTAATTTAGTTTAATTTAATTTAGTGCAATGCAACTTTGATTTACCGTATAAGAAAATAATGTAGGAAACAATTAATCGGCCAGCGAAATGTATTAGAATAATTAGTAATAATTAATGAAGCGTTGCATGTTTCCCGAAAATAAAGTAAATAAATAAATAAATGATACTTGAACGTCCCCTAATATTAAAAAAAAATCAATAATTTAAATACTAAGAAAAAATCGGTTGTCTGTAAAGTCGGTTTACTGACGATAGTTGAACGTGACAACGTCATAAGAAAATACTGATGGAATGGTTGCATTTGAAGCAGTTTCATTTAAGATTCTGATATTGTTTATTACAAACACCCAAAAATATATGCTTTTATACTCACCGATTTGACTACAACATGTAAATGTATTATTGTATAGCAGTATAATTGTATAATTGTTTATTGTTAAAAGTTTATTGTTTTTTTTAATTTGAAAGTTTGAAATCTCAAACTGTTAAATAACGGTTTGAGAAGCGTTTGAGCACGCTGCGCCATCTATCGGTAGGTGATACGTCGTAAATAAACAATATCAGCGACATTTTACCAACCGCTAGATAGCGCATCGTAATGATAGCTTTTCATACTTTTTTTTTTTAATAAAAGTTGCTTACTTTGTTGCACTTCGTTGTACCCACAAGAAAATTGTCCGTTCAGTAATAACATTCCGTATATCAAGAATAGGTACATATAAAATTATGTCAAGAATTTAAATCAATCTAGTGATTTTCATTCGTACTATTTTAGACTGAGGTTAGTAAATAATTCTTGTCGCAACCGGTAGATGGCAGCATTTATATTGAATAATAAATATAATAAATGGAACGCCTCAGAGCGAGGTAACGCCGCATGAGTCATGTTTTTTCGTGCGTGCAGCCAGCTCCATCGAATTATAAGACGTTGTCACGTCAAAAAAATCAGAAAATGACAAATATAATCAATATAATCGACCCCACTCCCTGTATTTTACGCCCGTCTTCTTCTCGTTTTACTGATGCTATACAGCTTGTCCATTGCAGTTGTGGCTTCTAACAACACGCATATAATTACATTTAATCGTCGCTAATGTCAACGGAAATATAATAAGTATGACGAGTATCTATGTATGGTTGGCATACAAAACGAATTAGCCATGTCGGGGTCATGTAAACCACTTGTTTGTGCTGAGTACGATATGTACATGAGAAATAAGCGATGCCGGTACAAAACTCCACAAAGCAACCGGTTGGCCAAGGCTACTACGTCATTTATGCTCAAGTGGATACTGGAGATTCTTCAAGCACGGAAAATGCGACATTTTGCAAAAATATGTCTCTTAGTGCTTTAGGCACCTAATAAACTGAAAATTCACTGTGAAATTTGATTCCACGTAGGGTTCTTCTTGTTTACACGACTGTCCACAAAAAGAAGTGTTATGTGTTTAGGATTCAAATGAGGAGTCGGTGAACAAAACGATCTAAAAGCGTTGAACTTAATTTTACAGGAGAGGAAAAAGCTAAATAGCATACATTACATTACATTACATTTTCGTCGTATCCAATTGACGGCCAAAGGCCGCTCTTGGACGTGTCAAAATAATTGGGTTAGGTAGTAAGTTTCGTTACTACTCTTTACCGAACATACATAGGTAGTCAAGAATTAACTACTAGATTGTCAAACTATAAATATAAATAATCAAAATAGAAGCCTAATATTTGAAGTAGTTAGTAATTCGAAAAGATACGTAGTAAAATTATTCATCGTAATATTCAAATTGTCAGTAAAATGTTAAATAATCAAAATAAATCTTATATCTGTACTTTTAGTTTAAATGCATTTTAAACTAAAAGTACAGAAATAAGACCATATAAAATAATCAGACAATAAGGCTCTACTTTTTTAAGTAATTTAAATGGGCACAATATTTGAAAAATCATAGCGATCAAATTCGGCCAGATTATAGAAAGGGTGGCCTATCAGCATCTCCTTGATGTTTTTTAAATTATATGTCCTCCAGCTGTTTAAACTTTGTAGGGAGTAGATTATAGAATTTAATGCTAAGGTACAAGTAGCTTTTCTGTACTTTTGCCAGTCGCATTCAGGGTACGCATAAAAGGGAGCTACCGCGGGTATGATGCGAGTGAATGTCTGCATTAATTGCAGTTTCTGCGAGGTGCTGTCTAGCATACATTAAACACTGGTATATGAACGCCGAATACATAGTCATTACCCTTGCCTTGCTGAAATATTCTTTGCATACTTCCATTTGTTTATTTGTAGGACAAACAATTTAAAAAAAACATTAAGGAGATGCTGATAGGCCACCCTTTCTATAATCTGACAGAATTCGAGGGCCATGACTTGTACCAATTTGAATGATAATTATATATGCACTTTAAATATTTAAATGTAAGATTTAGCTTTAGTTTGATTACTTAACAATTTACTTACTACTTTGGATGTTACTATGTATAGTTTTTAGTACGTATATATTCGATTTATTGACTATTTCAATTATTGTTAGGCTTCTGCTTTAATTATTCAACTTTTTAACTGACTATTTTAATTATTGTGTATTTAGTAGGTAGTAATTAGAATTATTGACTATTCTATTAAATAGGCCTTTAATTTGTTTTGTAATACGATTCTACGACGAATAACTTTTAGTAGGTTCCAAAGTTTCTTAGTTACTATATCTTTTTTAAAACTAATATATGTATATTAAGTAAAGATCAAAGTAGTAATGATACTTACTACTTAAAACACAAATATTTCGACACGTCCAAGAGCAGTTTTTAGCCGCCAATTGGACACGACGTAAATGTAATGTAATGTAGTGTAATGTATATTTTGTTTGGTTTTTTATTATTGATACCTTTCGTGATTGGTTTCGTGCAGCTTGAGCGATGAGATCCATTTTGTTCTCGGATTGGCTTAACTCACGATTCAGCTCCTATTCAGAAGCCTCCTCGTGCGGAAGGTTACCCCGGGTACTCTCGTGTCTCAGGCCTTACAGGCTGGTGAACCGGTTTCTCCTGGTGGGATTGCATCCCGGCCTTACTGGACGGTTTGGGCACTGTTCGGCGACGCCAATCGGTTTGCACTCTGGCTAATTGCTAAATGAGTCTTGAGACTATGTAAATATACTGTCTCCTAAGCAACAGGGGTGGATGCCGACCTGTTGTCAGGCCACTCTTGAAATGACATTGATCCCCCCGATCCCGTGTGGCACTGCGGGCAAAGGACGACCAGGTCCGTGATACATTCAAATTGAATTACCGCTGTAATACAAGTAGGAAGAGGCCGCGTAAGCGACTTCGGAGCCGTAACCAGTCGGGAGGACGGAGGTATCCTAAAGGTTAACTCCAGACGGATATATCCTACCAAATCTGGTAGTTAGGGTTCGAGGCTGTCCGCTAGTAGGTACCTTTCCCGGTGCCTCGCCGTTGGCGGAGCTAGATAGTAGATTGTCTTGTCTCTAAGTCTTCTACGTTCATCCCACGGCTGTAATAACGATCACATACCATTATACCAGCTTAGGATGACGAGTTCGCCTGTTGTAGTCGAAACCGCCCTACCATATAGATATATTGTCTATACAATTTTTAAAAATAATTAATGCGCATATAAATGATTATACTAGCATACCATATAAGGTAAATCATTAAAAATCAATTTGACAATACCAAATATAGGGATTCCTACTAACTGGCCTATTTTACAAATAAAATAAATCAAATAACCCTCGTACAGTCATGTGAAGGCATTGTAAATAGCAGAACACATGAATAACAAGAGAAATAATTTAAGAAAAATAAAAACACGACTGCCCTAACAAAACGTGAACTATTGTATTTAGAATTCATAGGAAAAAATTGTTCCCACCGAAAATCACGGTTTGAATGAGAATAAAGTTCGCCCTTCGCCCTGCGGCAGGTATCTTGAAGCGATCGCGCGCCGCCGCACTTTAGTCGGTTGCTCTCGGTGCTCAAGTGATAAAAAGGTTTTTTATGGAATATTTGTGGTTTGTGTATTTATCCGTATAGATACATATATTTTTTCAAAATGTACCTACTCCATCAGCCCTTTCATTTGATACTAAATACGATGTATTGATTCTAATTTATTGACATTTGGACATTTAGTTAATTTATTATTCAACATTTGGGTACCATATGAAACTCGGGATGACATAGCGATTCTAACAATACCACACACTTCTAAATCGGTTCAAGCGTTTAGAAGTTATGGTGGAATAACAAAACGGAAAACATACATATTTGAGGAGTCGGCGAGCAAAACGATCTAAATCGGTTTTGGACCCAAACATGCTTTTTTTTAATGGATACGCTTTGGGTCGTTCTATCGATTGGTAAAACTATTTACTACAAAAACGATGTATAAACCTTAGAAAAAATGAGGAAAAAATCACCAATTTCGTTCAAAACGATCTATCGCTAGTTGTAAATTATTGATTATTTTTAATTAAAATTAATTTCTTTCAAAATTATTTAAATCGCATACTAAATGGTAGCCCGTAAAAATGATTTCATTCAAAACGGTCTAAATATATTTTTTTATTTGCACCTATTCTTGTTTTTGTTGTGGCATCCCTAATTTACATATATGGAAACATTTACATTTGAACAAAGCTTCGGTAAAATGAGTTACTGTGCAGATTGGTTTGATGTAAATGGTTAAAAAAAATTACATCTAGTACGGCTGCGGCACTCAACGCCGGTTCTAAGAAGACATATTCATTATTTAAGGAAATGTTGTGGTATTCATTAATTAAGCATTTAATAGATTAAGATTAATGATATAGAAATACGAAAAATTTTAAAAATGTCTAAATGTTTTAATTTTTAATTTCCTGATTTTATATCTACAGTAACAATCAAAACGGTATAATTTATGAATACAGTTCTAGTAAAAACGATCTAAATATTCAGGTTTCAATCAAACGATCCACACAAAAATTTGTTTTTATTATTATGTCCTATTCTTGCAATGAAAAGTATTCTTGCAATGAAAAGTTACTTGCAAATGCTAGATCTTTTACAAATAAGCCAAGGTATCAATAATAAAAAACAAACAAAATATACATTACACTACATTACATTACATTTACGTCGTGTCCAATTGGCGGCTAAAAACTGCTCTTGGACGTGTCGAAATATTTGTGTTTTAAGTAGTAAGTATCATTACTACTTTGATCTTTACTTAATATACATATATTAGTTTTAAAAAAGATATAGTAACTAAGAAACTTTGGAACCTACTAAAAGTTATTCGTCGTAGAATCGTATTACAAAACAAATTAAAGGCCTATTTAATAGAATAGTCAATAATTCTAATTACTACCTACTAAATACACAATAATTAAAATAGTCAGTTAAAAAGTTGAATAATTAAAGCAGAAGCCTAACAATAATTGAAATAGTCAATAAATCGAATATATACGTACTAAAAACTATACATAGTAACATCCAAAGTAGTAAGTAAATTGTTAAGTAATCAAACTAAAGCTAAATCTTACATTTAAATATTTAAAGTGCATATATAATTATCATTCAAATTGGTACAAGTCATGGCCCTCGAATTCTGTCAGATTATAGAAAGGGTGGCCTATCAGCATCTCCTTAATGTTTTTTTTAAATTGTTTGTCCTACAAATAAACAAATGGAAGTATGCAAAGAATATTTCAGCAAGGCAAGGGTAATGAC
Source organism: Micropterix aruncella (assembly GCA_944548615.1). NCBI lineage: Eukaryota > Metazoa > Arthropoda > Insecta > Lepidoptera > Micropterigidae > Micropterix > Micropterix aruncella. The sequence continues at coordinate 1,593,609 of OX155971.1, forward strand.
TATGTATTCGGCGTTCATATACCAGTGTTTAATGTATGCTAGACAGCACCTCGCAGAAACTGCAATTAATGCAGACATTCACTCGCATCATACCCGCGGTAGCTCCCTTTTATGCGTACCCTGAATGCGACTGGCAAAAGTACAGAAAAGCTACTTGTACCTTAGCATTAAATTCTATAATCTACTCCCTACAAAGTTTAAACAGCTGGAGGACATATAATTTAAAAAACATCAAGGAGATGCTGATAGGCCACCCTTTCTATAATCTGGCCGAATTTGATCGCTATGATTTTTCAAATATTGTGCCCATTTAAATTACTTAAAAAAGTAGAGCCTTATTGTCTGATTATTTTATATGGTCTTATTTCTGTACTTTTAGTTTAAAATGCATTTAAACTAAAAGTACAGATATAAGATTTATTTTGATTATTTAACATTTTACTGACAATTTGAATATTACGATGAATAATTTTACTACGTATCTTTTCGAATTACTAACTACTTCAAATATTAGGCTTCTATTTTGATTATTTATATTTATAGTTTGACAATCTAGTAGTTAATTCTTGACTACCTATGTATGTTCGGTAAAGAGTAGTAACGAAACTTACTACCTAACCCAATTATTTTGACACGTCCAAGAGCGGCCTTTGGCCGTCAATTGGATACGACAAAAATGTAATGTAATGTAATGTATGCTATTTAGCTTTTTCCTCTCCTGTAAAATTAAGTTCAACGCTTTTAGATCGTTTTGTTCACCGACTCCTCATTTGAATCCTAAACACATAACACTTCTTTTTGTGGACAGTCGTGTAAACAAGAAGAACCCTACGTGGAATCAAATTTCACAGTGAATTTTCAGTTTATTAGGTGCCTAAAGCACTAAGAGACATATTTTTGCAAAATGTCGCATTTTCCGTGCTTGAGGAATCTCCAGTATCCACTTGAGCATAAATGACGTAGTAGCCTTGGCCAACCGGTTGCTTTGTGGAGTTTTGTACCGGCATCGCTTATTTCTCATGTACATATCGAATTCCAAAAGAAGAACATGGTCGATGCGATCGAATGCTTTGCTATAATCAGTCATAATTACGTCAACGTCCCTATTATTAGACATGTTTTCAGTTATGTAGTCATTGGCTAGCAGTAGATTAGTTGTCGTTGATCTACCTCTCAAAAAACCATGTTGTTGAGAACTAAAGTAAGGTTTGAAAGCAGAATACAATTGCGTGTACACGGTTTTTTCCAAAATTTTCGAAAAAATGCATAATTTAGAAATGGGGCGGTAGTTAGTAATACATTCCCTAGGACCCCCTTTATGAATCGGGGATACAAACGCTCGCTTCCATATTTCAGGCATAACACCTTCTTTCAGCGAACGACGAAAAAGTATCGACAAAGGCAATGCAATACTATCAGCACAGCGAACAATAAATAGGGGAGCTAGGTCGTCTGGTCCAGCCGATTTCGTTAGGTCTATTTTTTTAAGTAAATTCAATACATCCTCCTCTTTGACTTCCACATGGTTTCCACATGTGTTTTTCTTCCGAAGCTGTGAACGTTTCGCGAATCCCTGGGAGGTCTCTTGGTGACCCCCCAGGGATTCGCGACCCACTGGTTGAAAATCACTGGCTTAAGTCAGGTGCGGACCGTGCGTTCCTGGGCCAATATTACTTGGGGGCCTGCCTAATTAATCAACTAATTGCCATTTTGCCAAAAAATTGTTTTCGATAATGATGTCTAGGTCACTAGGTACACAATATATAAAAAAAGAGGACAATACAATAATTTATTTGTTTAATATGACAGACACACAAACACAACTGACACACACAAAGATTTAACTTTTCACTAAAATAGACCAAACAACATTAATACTAATTGTATTAATATCTTAATAAGTAGCTTAATTAAGCAAGTAGTAATATTACTTGTAATATAAGAAAAAAATAAACAAACATTCATTACTAGTTACCTATTGACAAGGCACTAGCCACAGTAGGAACTCAACTGCTTTACATAGATGTTGATTCTATGAATAAAGATTGAAAAAAAGGTATTGCAAAAGAATTGGTCGCTAGCGGTCCGCCCCATCCACCGAGAAATTGATACATGAAGCTTGTTCGCTGTGAATGACTGCGTTTGCGAGAAAATACACTGAAAACAAGCGTCGGGAAGTCCCCCGGAATAGATGCGAGAATTTGATCTCAGGGTTGCCAACCTTATGATAGGATTTTGGAAAATTTGAGATTTTGTTTTTTAATTCACAATATTGTCCATTATTTTTAATGGAGGCTGGGGCCCTTTATATCCACGGGGCCCTGGGCTGCAGCCCAAAAAGCCCTTACATAGATCTGCCCTTGGTTTAAGTAATATGATTTGGTAATCTGCAAATATACCTAAAGTTAAAATAAGAACATCACGTAATTAATAATTTAAATGATAAACGACATTCCATTTCATTTATTGTGAGGCTAGTGATGATTTTGGCTTTCCGGAAGCTCCCATTGAAGATGGGATCGACTATTCGGTTCTCCCTTGTATGCTGGCAATGGATTCGTTCAAATGGTACATTCCATTCATTGTGAAGCTAATGGTATCAGGGGCGGACCGTAAGTTTGTGGGGCCCTTGGCTAATATTACTTGGGGACCTGCCTAATTGATCAACTACTTGCCATTTTGTCAAAAACCTTTTTCGATAATGATATCTAGGTCACTAGGAATACGGTATAGGAAAAAAGGGTACAATAAAATATTTCATTTATTTAATATGACAGATACACACGCAGAACCTGTAAAATATTTTACTTTTCACTAAAAATAGACAAATCGATTAGCAAAAATGTACTTAAGAAAACGTCGAAACAAGCTATTAAGCAACTTAAATAATGATTTATCCAGACAAACTAAGTAAAACAATATATAACATTATTATAATATAAATAATGTAAGTAAATAGTTTTTATAAGTAAAATGTATACAAACACTTCGATATTTCGGGATTGACACAGGCGGTTCTTAAAAAAAAATCTCATTCAGTGGTTGATTATTAAAGGAAGAACGGAAACTGAATGTATCCTCATGACAATAACAACACATTTACACACACACACATGAAAAATAGCAACACATTTACACACACAATGTACACAAACTAACATCTCTAACAATATAAATTGTCCATATGTAAACAAGAGTGAATTCAGCTTTTTTTTTCATAACCTAATATTAAATAAATGTAAGCCAGTATGACTAGTAATACGCATCTTTCATACACTTTTTCCAGAAAACAGTATCGTAATACAATATCAAGTTGATCATTGTGAGATAGATCTATGTAGGGTTGAATCCATCATAATTTATTTATTTATTTATTAAAAAATTACACCGTTAGCGCTTAACATACATTTTGTTGATCCTTACTAGACAGAGCCTGTTTTAAGAAGAACACCGATACAAATGATTATAAACTACATAACTTCCAAAATAAAAATATATTTTTTAAATCAAATAAAGTTAAAATGAAATTCTCACTACACCAATATAATATTAGAACTATAAACTTGTAATACTAAATAATAATTTGTAATAATAATAATAATATATAATAGCAATAATAAATGATCATTTATATTGTATCATACGTATATAAAATATATAGAAAATAAATATATTTATTTATTTTAAAATTGTGATGAATGACTAGTTCTTTGTGTGGTCGTTATTTATTTGAGTTATAATTTGTTTAATTATCTGTTTGCCCATAATCTCAATTATTTCCTCATACACTGTTTTTGATAAGTAAGATATTATCGATTTTGTCCATATTTTTCAATGGAAGCTAGGCCCCTTATATCCACGGGGCCCTGGGCTGCAGCCTAAAAAGCCCTTAAATCGATCCGCGGCTGAATGGTATACAGAAGACATCAAACCTCGCATAAATCGCTTCAGTGCATTGCCAACCGGATGCCTGACCCAGTGTGGTGAAATGCTAGCCGAATCCGTCAAATGGCTACGAAATCGGAACCCTATGCACAATAAACAAACGATCAACGAAGCGTATAGTTGCTGTATACTCACGATTGTGCAACGATGAGCGCGCGAAATCCACAAACTGGAATGATGCACCGATTACAGCGAATGATCATCCGAGCCACTATAACTTCTCTAGCACCAAGGTAATTTCGTTTTATCACTGTTATACAATCGGGTCGATTTCGGTGAGGCTTTTCGCGTCGATAGTAGAGGCTGTTTCGCCACTCGCCTGACAATTTTCGCTCTTTATTAAAGTATTCGGACCGAAGTGAATTCGTACGGCAAGGACGGCTGACACTGGCTTAACTGGGCGCGCGCGCGGTCGCCACGGCTCACGAAGGCGTTGTGAGCGAAGCGAATCACCGAAGGCTGCTAACTAACGAAATGCTTCATTACTGACTACTGTCGCTCTTGCCCACTGCCCACTGTTTAGCCAATAATGCCGACAAAATACATTGTCATTAAAGGCCACACCAAAGCAATAACCATCGCCCAATTATCCATTAGCCTCTCCAAAATTTCGGCCCTCAATCGTGTGAAGTGATACTCGCAAGCCATTGGACTAAAGGTCAAAACATTCCAGGGGCCCCATTCTACGATTTTCCAAGAGGAAACCGAAGCTATAATAAATACTACGGGAAAAAATAATGGATTGATGATCCCCACAACGCTTCCACCCTCTAACCTAACCCAACACTACCCCCCAAACTCTACCACCCGAAACGCCTACCCTTTCCTTCCTTACCCCGCCTAAACCGAAACCCCCTTCCCCCTCACCGCCAAACAAACCCTCCCTTCCCCCCAACTCCCCCAAAACTCCCCCCAAACACCCCCCTCCCCCAAACACTTTTTGCATCCTAAGCACTTCTTAAGGTATCACGAGCCTTTGATGTGATCGATCACTATTTGCTGCTGATGAAATTAAAACATTACGGTTTCGATGGAAACGCCTCGAGCCTAATGAATTCTTTTCTTCGCAACAGGCAGCAAGTGACTGCTATTGAGGACTGTCACTCCATAGCGGGCGAGATAGCGATAGGCATACCGCAGGGATCTTGTTTGGGTTACACTCTTTTCCTATTGTATATGAATGACATTGATACGTTACGCAGATGACACATGCGCAGTAATAGAGAGCGAGAGTGTACCATCGTTAACCAGCAATACCCAACTTGTGTTGAATGAGTTAAGTGCATGGTTTGACGCTAATGGCCTGGTACTCAACATTAACAAAACTAATGTTATGTATTTCAGCCTTAGACCTACTAAAACCGAAATACATGTGACCGTCAATAACGAAAAATTAACTCAGGTATCCTCAACAAAGTTCTTGGGATTCGTAATCGATAATGAGTTACGATGGCACCTACATATTGATGCTTTATGTGATAAATTGGGAAGAGCGTGCTATGCACTCTATCGCATCGCTTCATTTCTCGATTTATCCGCGCTGCGCATGTGTTACTTTGCAAACGTTCATTGACTGCTAATGTACGGCGCGGAGTTATGGGGGCGAGCAGCCGACAGGCAGAGAGCTTTCGTTATGCAGACGCGTGCAATCCGCACAATAGCGCGTGTGGCGCTTGATACGCCAGCTAGGCCTCTGTTTAGAGATCTCTGCATCATGACGCTGCCGTCCATTTATATAATGGAAGTAGCGCTGTTCGTTCGCAGAAATCTATCCGATTTTGAAGTGAATGGTGTGCATCATCACTATCCAACAAGATACCGTAGCATGCTACGTTCGGTAAGTCATGCATTATCCAAGTCGGAGAGGCTAGCCTATATCGCCGGCCCAGCGGTTTACAACAAACTCAGCGAGCATATTAGGCAGGCGCAATCTCTTGACGTGTTTAAGAGACGCCTTAAGAGATGCCTTACAGATAAGGCGTTTTACTCACTGGAGGAATATTACTCGAGTGAAGTCTAAAATGCTTTGGTGGCTAAAGTATGTAATGATCTCTTTGCATTTTGTCTTGTATTTCTTCTTTTTACATTATTCTTGTGTTTTTTTTCTTCGTTTTGTTTTGTTTATTTTATCTTTTCTTTACGATAAAAAAATGTTTGTTTGCTAATATGTATGAATGTTTGCTAATCTGTATCTGACTTCTATACCAGTACACTAATAAAATGAATATGAATATGAATATATATTGAAGGTCCTAAGGTATCGTCATAAGGCGGGAGAGGACCCCGCGAAAGAAGAAGAACATCGGAAAAAGAAAAATATTTTCGTCCGGAACTTTATACATCGTGAGTCCTTAGTCTATTTTCTTTAAAGTTTTACATACAAATTTTTCAACTCTTGCAATGACCCAATGATGCCTGCAAGTCAAATTTCAGTTCAATCGGATGAAGAGTTTCGGGGCTATGGTGGAGGAGAAATACACACAGACATACAGACACACAGTCACACAGAAGTGCGACCTCAAATCCATTATTTATTTATTTTATTTATGGTAATTTACATATTATGCAACAAGCGTAATACAAATCATTATTAAAATGTACGCTTGAATAGGAATTACAATTTATTATTAATATTAGTGACTAGCTGACCCGTGCCCACTTCGTTGGGCGGTTAAACTTTTTACTTGTGATGAAATTATGAGTGTGGTTCGGTTAGTACTGAGTGCTATCATTTATTTCCTGACTGCCTAAAGAAGGGTTACATTTTTACCGCATATATATGTATGTATTTGCATGCAAATTTGACTATATTACCGTTATTTGTGAGTGTCTTCTTGTGAGTGTCTTATTTGTGAGGTTTTTATCTCTTTAACCATTTATGCAGTAAAAGGGAAATTATATGCAGTAAAAGGGAAAAGTCTTTTGTTTTAAACACTCGAGATGATAAATTTACTTATTTTGATAAGAATTCATAATTGTTGATAATAAGACCAATAAACATGACCTAACGATTTAAATTATCTTTAATATAAAATACTACTTCTTGTGAATATAAAAGTTAGACATATGCTGTCGCTGATTTTTTTGTAGGCATTATCAAGCTCTACAACTTTTCTCTAGAACTTAAACATATATCTCTCATCGTTAAGGCAGCGTTAGTTAGAAACGTTTTCGTTCGACCGCTTATTCTCCGACTTACTTTGCAAATCCGACTACCACGAAAAAGTCTTTTCATTTTTAGGATTAATATATAGCCTATGATACTCACAAATAACGTGGCTTTCTATTGGTAAAAGAATGTTCAAAATCGGTTTAGTAGATCCAGAGATTACTTCCTACAACGTCACAAACTTTACCTCTTTATAATATTAGTATAGATGACTAGATATTTCCAAGATATTTCTCTTTGCAGATGCTGACTGTTGCAAGACTCTACGCTGTCGCACCAGCGTACTATAGTCGTTTTATTAGTAGTGGGTTGACTCCTGATGCTTATACTAAATAGCATGTACCTATTTGGTTTCTCCAATATTAAGAGCACAGTTTCGTGACTAAGTCGGCGCAGTCGGTGCGGCGCACCGGGGCACGAGGTAGTCTGGGGGCCAAAAATGGAACTTCAGTTTTAAATCGGTGTTCGATCCAACTCTGTTAGGAAACTAAGGAAGCCGAAAAAATACATATTTCAAACTGATAGATGATTTTGCAGAGTGCAAATCAAGACAAAAACCGCTCTAGAAATGTATTAGTTCATATTTTTTAAATACTTTAAGAACTTAGTTAATTTAAATATGTAGATACCTATGCGAAAAAATGCAGTTTATCAGTTTCGCACTCTGTAGTTCTAATTTAGTCTTACCAGTTTCGCACTTTGTAGTTCTACTTTAGTCTTATCAGTTTCGCACTTTGTAGTTCTACTCAAAATAAAGTTGTAAAAACTGACATTATATTTTGATATTTCACCAATCTTTAAAGGTGGAGAAATAGAATTCAGTAATTAAATCAGAGTAAAGCGTTCTATTACAATAGGGATATCTTTTTTGACATTCTTCCCAACAGCGTTTCTATGTGATCTCTCTCTATTTCTCTCAATCTGAGTGTCCCGCTAGAATGGGCCCTTGCTGAGTTGGCCACGAAGACCCATTCTGTTCAGGGTTGGTCACACTCACGGGTCCGGTGGCCTCCACGCATGAAGTGCGAGCCTGGGTAGGACCCTGGCCTTATCGTCAGTTTCACCTGGGAATCAAACTTCTGGCGCTCCTGGACGGTCTGCGCACCGTGCGGCGTAAGCCAATCGACTGTGCACTCTGACTAACATCTTTCGGTGTCGACTACAACGGGCGAGCCCGTCACCACAGGACGTTTTAACGATTAGTCGTTCTATCGCCCTGCAGTGAGCGTAGAAGACTTTGGACAATACAATACAACGTCTAGCTACGCCACAACCCGTGAGAGTCCAACGCCTTACCGCGAGTTAGCCAGGAATAAACCCGGCGGGCTCGAGATACTCGCGCCCTCACTTCCAATTGTGACCAGATTTCTCCGGTCTCTCGATTGGTTCCGAGTTCGAGGTCGCTTGCGCGGACCTCTCCCTTAGGAAGCGGTGAAACGGAGTACACCGATTCTATCGCGGACCAAGGCGTCCTTTGCCCGGCCCTGAACCGGGATCGGATGGCCAATGGTCATTTCAAGAGCAGTCGCCGTAAGGTAGGCAACCACCCCCGCTCTATAGGAAACAATACAGTTCCCAGACTATCCCGACTGTTAGTTGGAGAGCACAATCGATTGGCTTGCGCCGCTCGGTGCGCAGACCGTCCAGGAGCGCCAGAGGTTTGATTCCCAGGGGAGACTGGTTGACCCAGTGTCCTACCCAGGTTCGCACCCCGTGCGTGGAGGCCGTCGGATGGGTGTTGACCCGTGAGTGTGACCGACCCTGAACACATGGGTCATCGTGGCCACCTCATCATGGGCCCGTTAGCTCCCATCTGACTAACAGTCGGGGGAGTCTGGAAGCAGTACTGTTTGCTATAGAGCGGGGGTGGTTGCAATGCGGACCTTACGACGACTGCTCTTGAAACGACCATCGGCCATCCGATCCTGGGTGAACAGCCGGGCAAAGGACGCTGTGGTCCGCGATAGATTCGGTATACACCGTTTCACCGCTTCGTAAGGGAGAGGACCGCGCAAGCGACCTCGAACTCGTAACCAATCGAGAGACCGGAGAAATCTGGTCACAATTGGAAGTGAGGGCGCGAGTATATCGAGCCCGCCGGGTTTATTCCTGGCTAACTCGCGGTAAGGCGTTGGACTCTCACGGGCTTGTGACGTATCTAGATGGTGGACTGTTTTGTCCCAAGTCTTCTACGCTCACTCCAGGGAGATAGAACGACTAATCGTTAAAACTTCCTAAGGTGACGGGCTCGCCCGCTGTAGTCGACAACCCAAGTTGTCCCGCTAGAGTTCTTGGGAAATTGTTGAATTCCCAAGGTGGGTCATCTCGATTTTTTTTAGCTTGTTCACAATACTTTCCCTCCTGGTGTGTTGGTGAGCCGGTAAGGTAAAAGTTACCGCTAGAGATATTTCCAGGAATATCTTAAGCAAAACGGTGCATGGCGGGTCGAAATTGTACTTTAAGGGACTTATGAACCAACTTTCTTTTTTAAAGTTTTCTTTTTTTAAAGTTTTCTTTATGCCGAAGTTTTCTTTATGAACAATAATTGACCTTAGTGTTTCTAACACGCTTTTATTAGGTCGACCTGTATGTAACTATGTAATGGAATCTAAGGTAACTAATTTAACCATCTTCCAAGGATCGTAGCGTCATGAAAATTGGCAGCTGTATGTAGTTCTGATGACAATACAATAATATGGTACTGTCGAACTGATCTGATGATGGAGTCGGAAGATATGAACTGGAACTTAATGATGGAACATCGTATCGTAGCTGTGTTTGGACTTGTTAGAAAAGTCTTGGAATGAACTTTGACCACGATTAGGTTTCAAGGTCTGATGATGAAGCCGGAAGATAAGCACTGGCATTCCATGATGGCATATCGTATCATAGCCGTGTGTATGTGAATATCGTATAATAACCCTAAAGCGTGGTTTTAGTGTTTTTTTAAACTATTAATTTATTTCCCTAAGCTTATGCTTTAGACAGAAAACAATATTTTGTATTTTTTTTTGTATTGGACGGATAAAAAAGAACTGAATTCCTTTTATGTCCTGATCGATCCCGCTTTGAAACATTTTATTCTTAACGCTTGTCTACTGCCTTATTGTTCTGCATAATAAACGTATGCGTAGATATGCTACTCTGCTAGAAGAATGGATCGGAAAAAATATAAAAATAACTTTTCCCAAACCATATTTTTATATTATCTCAGGGTATTGAAAGCCAAATTTAACACGGAATAGTAAGTAAAACTACATACTACCTCAAGTGATTACTTGAAAATGAACAAAAGTAGACTTAAAATGTAAATAATGAATTACCTTAATGTACAAGGCTTGATGGATTTAATATTTTTGACGATGTGATTCGTAATAAACTATGAATTGCAATTGCAAGTAATTATTTGTTAGTATTTAGTTATGAATAACCTAATATAATAAACAAAATATGCTTTCAAATATTACATTTTAATTTTTTCCATTCATATATCAGGCAACTGGCGAAACTGGGCACACTGGAATGGCCGGTGGAGCAAGTTGTAGGGGTCCCCTTCGCTATAGGTAAGGAAATCATCAGCTCAGGGACTGCTTGGAGTAGGAACATCAATCATCCTGGAAACGGAGCCAAAGGCGTCGCCAGGCAAAAGCCATGATGGAGCAACCACTTCCAAAGAAAACCAAGGACCTACTTGACATGAACAAGAAGAAACTTAGAACCGCTATCGGTCTCCTCACCTGACACACGACCCTTAGAGCACACCTATTCGACCTTGGCTTGACCGAGAGCAAGGACTGCCGAATATGAGGCGAAGAACCTGAAGACAGCATACTCATCGTTGGTCGCTGACCAGGCCTCGCCGCAAAAGACACAGTTTGCTGGGAAGAGCCTTTCTCGAACCCAGCGATCTGCCCAACTTAAAGGTCAGTGATCTGCTTGGACTGGTAAACAGTACTGAGCTACTAGCTGACCACTGACCCAACCATAAAGTGGGTAGTTACAAAAGATCTTATAGATCTAGGTGACATCAAGTACTACTACTTCGCCGAACACAGCTATCAGCGCCACCTGGATGACGTCGGCGCAGAAGGGTAATCAAAATGTATCGTGGCATTGATCGAGCTTATACCCTATATAATCAATGTTAAAACTAACCCGGTAACGCAAATGAACACACTGAAATTTTCATGGCTATATACTCAGGTAGACGGCATTACTAACTAAAAACTTGCAAGAGTGGCACATCACGACGTTGGAAGGAATCATCAAATATTTCAAAGAATCTGTCGCTAAAATAAGCGGTCTGACCTCACACTCACCCATACAGCATTCAAATGACAAGAGACAAAACGTTAGACTTCAACGTTTTCTTAAACAATGAGTGACGCGCAATGTGTTCATGACCTAACCGTGAACCGGCACTGAAAAATGTAGTTTCACACAATAGACGAGTGTCAGAAGGTCAATGAGGAGTTTGCAAAAAATATGCCAAGCATGTGGTTGGAGCTGATGAGGAAATGCGTAATCAGGTGTCTATATAAATGTACTATAATATGCTAATTATTAATATGAACACAAGTAATAATTGACGAAAAGAACAATAAATAAAACAAATCGCCTCTGTCAATCTGACTTTCCCGGCAAGTAGGCAACCCCCCCTTCCCCGCGCTTACCCAACCTCACCCCGCTCGCAGATTCATAGTATATTTGTATTATTTTCCTTGAGTTTAAATTTGTATATTTCCAAAAAATATGTATATGGCAGATTTTCAATATTATTTGTGTCGCTTGTATAGGTACGAGATACTCCGAACGAAATGTAACGTGATTTCGGTCCAACAAGGCATCTGTGTACCGAATTTATGTGTGTACCGAAAGTCCAATATTTCGAGATTGAAATATGATCACATTACATTACATTACAATTTCGTCGTGTCCAATTAAGGGCTAAAAACCGCTCTTGGACGTGTCAAAGTAATTGAGTTAGGTAGCAACACTCGTTAATACTCTTTACTGAAGATACATAGGTAGTCAAGAATTTAACTACTAGATTATCAATCTATAAATATGAATAATCAAAATAAAACCCTAGTATTGTAAGTAGGTAGTCGAAAAGATACGTAGTAAAATATATATATAAAATTATATATAATATAATATAATATAATAAGGCTCTACTTTTTTAAGTAATTTAAATGGGCACAATATTTGAAAAATCATGGCGCTCTAATTCGGCCAGATTATAGAAAGGGTAGCCTATCTCCTTGTTTTTTTTTTTAATTTTATGTCCTCCAGCTGTTTAAAATTTGTAGGGAGTAGATTATAAAATTTAATACTAAGGTACAAGTAGCTTTTCTGTACTTTTGTCAGTCGTATTCGGGGTACGCATAAAAGGGAGCTATCGCGGGTATGATGCGACTTAATGTCTGCATTAATTGCAGTTTCTGCGAGGTGCTGACTGGTGCGAGGTGGTGATCAGCGCGTCATCTGGTGGACCGATTTCAACCATGACTGAATGATGCCTGCATGCCAATTTTCAGATCAATCGGATAAAGCGTTTGGGCGCTGTCGTGAAGGAATATATATACACACACACACAGACAGACAGACAGACACACATATAGACTTCAGTCTGGAAATGGTCTTAATCGTCTTGGGGAAGGGGGGGGGGGAGGGGGGAGGAGGGGGGCTTATACTAAATGATATTTATCCTAACGATATTCATTTGATTCTAACGATACCAACATTTGACATATCTTAATTTATTGACATTTGGACATATGGACAATTATTTATTTGAATTTGGACAATTTAGTTGCCCTATGACACCCGGGATGACATAACGATTCAATGACATATATGTACATCTAAATCATTTGATGCATTCAGAGGTTATGGTGGAATAAAGAATAGCACAAGCTGGTCCACCAGAGGGCGCGCTAGTCATAGATCAATCTAAAAATATTGCAGTTAGATACTTGAAAGTGGTAGTATTTTCTTAAATACGGCGGTATTTTAAGAAAATTGCGTCGCTTTTATACGAGATATTCCAAACAAAATTTCACAACGTTATTTCGATGTAACAATACATATGTTTACCAAATTTCAAGTCTCTAACTGCAATATTTTGCGATTGATCTATGACTAGCGCGCCCTCTGGTGGACCAATTTAAACTACAAATTTTTCAACTAATGCAATGATCGAATGATGCCTGCATGTCAAATTTCAGCTCAATCGGATACAGTTTAGGCGCTATCGTAGAGGAATACACACAGATACACACACACACACGCAGACAGACTTCAGTCTGGAAATGGTTGTAATCGTTTCAGGGGGGTCAAAATGGATATTTCCGTCTTGATCTCGATTTTTTTTGCGCTTCTACAATACTTTGCCTTGGGCAGGGTAAGTAAAACAAATGATATTTGGATGTAACAAACTTTAATCAACAGCCAAAGGGTTGATATGTTGTAATTTTTTAAAAATTTAGTGAGCACTGTGTAGTATTATTGAACTAATCTTTACTCATTAAAACTGTTAGAACTATATGCAAGCAAACTTTTATTTTTATTTGAAATATGCTAAGAATAAAATCATTTGGTATTGTTATCATAATAGCATTGTAATGATGTATAAACAATAATAATAATAATAATAAAACAAGGCGAGCTTATTGCCTCCAGGCAATATTTTAGAGCTAAGCTATACTATTGTAAGAACATTATTTACGAGTAGACTACATAACTTAACCTATATAAAGAGCATGACAAATAAAATAGAGGAGGATAGAAAGAAGTATATACTTTACTCTTTGTGGGCACAGATTTGCCACATTAAAATAATCTAACACCTATAAGGACGCTAAAGTTTTAAAAGGAGGGGAATGGGAGGGGAAAAGGAATTTATCTGGAGGATTTCAAATGCTCTCTGAGTCTGTTTTTAAAAGTTGTTATGCTTGTCGCGGTTCTCAAATTTTTCGTCAAAGCATTCCAAAGACGGCCTCCATGCACGGTGAAAGAGAATGAGAAGAAGTCACTGCTGTGACTAGGGATCGAGAGTAGCAGGTTGTTTTTTGATCTCAGAGGGCGTTCATGAGCCGATAGTGCAGTAAATCTGCCGGTAAGATAATTGGGAGCGACGCCATCCAAGATCTTGAAAAGCATACAGAGAACTCGCATGTCTCTTTTCTCCCGGGTGGACAGCCAGTGAAGCTTCTCTCTGTACTCCGTGATGTGGTCAAATTTTCTGAGGCCATGGATATACCGAATGCAAACATTTTGGAGACGCTCAACTCAGTTCTGTCATAATTTAATAAAAAAATCGGTTGCGTCACCCCAAGACTTTCCGGAAAATTGCCAAGGACTAGCCAAGCTTCTCATTAAATTTCAAAAACGAATTGCAAATAGCAATAAAATCGCTGTTAAACGTTATATAGGCAATACGCTCAATTAATCGTGGAAAAGTTGTAAAGTAGTTGTATTAATTATGCAAATGTTGTGCAAATAAAACCACATATTAATATAAAGCAAAATTATACTAAAAATACACACCTGATTTACTTAAAAAAGTTACAAACACAACAAAACATCAAGTGGAGATAGGTATTTGTATGTTGTATTTGGAGCAACACCGTAGTTTAATTTTAAACTTGTTTTTATTTAGTACTAAAGCTGAATTAATTTTGAATAATAATGTGACAAAACGCAGCAGCTCAAGTTACCGCGTTTTGTCGCTGTTATTCTTCATCAAGATCGCCCAGGATGGAGACTGCCATGCTAGTGCAGGGCAATGTAGATGATTTTGAAAAGAAGAGGCTGCTCGACTTAGATGCCAAGCGCCACGAGCTAAAGGCCCGACCACCGGCGGACATAAAGTATAATTACGGCGATGGTGTCTTGACTTGCGCCAAATGTGCACGCATATTCAAAGCAAAGATCGGCTACATCAGTCACCTGAGGGCGCACCAGCAAAACCCCCAACCATAACATTTATTAACCACCCACAAAAAAAAGCACCCGAAGTACCTAGCAGGTGGTGGCGGCGGCTGCTGGCCCAGTAAGGTCAGCGTTCAAATGAAGACGGCGCGGGTGGCGAGGAACAAGACGCGTATATCTACGAGGAGGTGGGATGCATCTGAGGGGGAACATATTGCACTATATATTTAAAGGTAGCGACTAAAAAGGCAAATTAACTCTAATTAAATTAACTAATCGATTCGAAACTTTACGCGATGCGAAGCCGCGGGCAAATTACATAAATACATTGTTAGGAAAATTGATATCCTTGACTATTGATATCATTTTGAACATTACTTTTATCAATACTATCGTCTATATTAAATACTGTGACAATTGGTTTATGGTAACTAAAATATGATACCTGATCATCGGAAGATACATGCTTTTACTAATCGTGGTTGTCAAATCAGTGGTTATCAAATCAAATCAAATCAAATCAAATAATTTATTGTCCTAACAACTAATACATAGTTGTATAGACAGTTGTTGTATAACATTTATATTTGGCCGTGATATGATTGAATTCTTCATTAATGATCAAAGTCTTCTATTAATAATCAAAACATAAAAGGTTACTCGTAAGAATAAAGAAGGTATTATTGTAGAAAATTAATCGAGTCTCACCATTTAGTTTACCAGATAAAAAACACAGAGTAAGATATGTAGAAAGTAAGATATAGAGATTTGTAGAAATTAACTCAATAAGAAGTGATTCTATTACATTGAATATATTGAATAATGTAATGAGGAAAAAATGAAGGTTATAATGAACATAATTAATTCTTTAAAATACCGATACAAATAAGTTTTTTTTAGTATAAAATTATTAAATGTAATGTCAAAAAGAACAAAAAAAATGTGATGATTGTCGAAAAGTAAAATAGAATGTCTTAGTGATTATATTTCAGATAAAAATAGTCAAGATATAATTAATATGTGCCTACCTAATAAAAGAAATAGTCAATACATTTTAGTCAAATTGAAAATTGATTTAAAACCTATTACAGAAAGAGATATAGTCGAGATGCATACAGTTTTTAGAGATCTTTAATGTCGAACAATTCTCTTTCAATGAGATATAGCCTGAGTTTATTTTTAAATTGGGGCATTTTCCCTTCGCGGCATATTTTTTGGATACTAGAGGCATTGATTACTATAAAATCAATGCTAGAGGGTAGCTTATTGTAGCATATCCAGAAATAAAAATCCGACACCAGAAATAAAAATCTAAATAATGCTCTGATTTTAAAAATTGTACTAAGTGCAACCCTTCATCTTTATCGAAGTCAAAATAAAACGTGTTTTCAACAGTTTTGAACCCAATTCTGTATACAATACAATAGAATACAATCAACTACTCCAGTAGATAGGCCTTCCTACACTACACAAATTAGATGCTTAAAAAATTAATTAATAAAAACATAACTATCATGATAGTTTTCATGGCTGTAATATTATATTCAATATTACCTACTTACAAATAATCAAAATATACTAATGTCATTAAATAGTAAGAGAGAATAATGTACTAAAAAAGAAATGCAAGTTCTATGTAGAATAATCAATGCAAAATAATTTTATTGTCAATCCAGCAATATGCCTTCGTATTTTTTAAACATAAATAGATGTATACTAAATTATATGAGTATTAGAATGTCAGCTATCATAATACCGTTATTTTTAAAATTGTACAAATTTTGCTAATTATCAACATGGAAAATAAACTCGGAATTTTAAAACTCCCTTATACCATAAATTGGGTTTCTAACCAAATTATTTATAATTATCTTTTTAAATTGGTCCTCTCCATTCTTTTCATTTGCTCTGGAATCTTATTATAGAAGGACAAATTTTGGTGAATATTTGCTGACGATGCCTCGTATATGCTAACAATGCCTCGTGAAGAAAACCTATTTAGTGACCAAACTAGTTATTATATGTGACCAAAACAATTTGGTTATATGTACAATCTATAATTTATATTATATATGTATACCTAGATTCTGTGTATTTCGGATTTTTTTTCATCATTTATTGAACTGGTTTCTTCCATATCTTTCAATATTTTATACCTTTATTCACTTCACTGTATATAAATTCAAATATCAATATCTATAGATATAAATAAAAATTTTACTTCGGTTCCAAAGCTCCAAAATTTGATTTTTGATAATTGTATCTTGTTCTTAAAGTGCCATCTCCTATCGGAGGTCGGCGGTCATTATGGCCACTTGGGCCCGTGATGTTGCGGCGCGGAACAACTCGGTGGTGCTTGAGTTGAACGTGGTTTTGTAGACAGTGGGTTCTTCTTCGGCCAGGTCTTCAACTACCTTTTATCCTTGCAGGATTAATTGGAGAAGGTGGGATTTGTAACCTTTGCATTAGGTGTCCCATGTATTGTAATTGTCTTCTCTTTATGGTCTTCAGTAATTCCAATCCTTTGTGAATACTTTGCAGCACCGTTTCATTTGTGACGTTATCCGTCCAAGATATTTTCAGTTTTCTCCTGTAAATCCACATTTCGAAAGTCCCACACAAAGTCTGGGTTAGTGTCCACGTTTCTACTCCACACATGAGGACTGAAAATATGTAACACCGCACCAGGCAGCATCTAGTGGAGAGTTTGAGACTACGGTTGCAGAAAAGTTGGCTCATTTTGATAAACGCAGCTCTAGCTTGTTCGATGGGACATCTGACTTACACGCTATGGTCTTCTCGATTATTCACAATTTTTGTAGCAGACTGAATACTCATATTATGTATACTATCTTTATTTCCGGAGAAAAATACATGTGCTGCCATCTATTTTCAGGTACGTACATTACTATATTACGAAAAAATATTTAATTTTGAATAATTCTGCTTAGATGGCGCTAACGGTATAATGCATGTGCTGCAATCTATTGTCAGGTACGTATATTACTATGTCACGGAAATATATTTAATTTTAAATCCTTCTGCTTAGATGGCGCTAACATTATTTCATTTTTAACAACATAACACTTTTCGTTAACGCTCGATTTTACTACCAACCAAATTTTCGTACCGGTGGCTTTAAATGAAATCTATTCTTAATGAGTAAACTCCAAAAATATTGACGTAATTTGGATAATATTACTTGGTATACAATGCAAAAAGTAAGATGCAATAAAATATATAATCATTTTATACCAAATTTTTCGTCCCCTGTCTGGTCATAAAGTCAGTAGCAGACATTTGTAAGAAACATTATGTATAGAAAGATCAAGTCATTATCTCAACACTGGCTATTTATAAAACCAATAAATCATATATTAATATAATGATTTTATGCTAATAATTTTATTTTAGGTCAACCTCTGTGTTCATGTCACTCAATGGTTTGTCGCATGAGGTTGAAGTAGTCAATAAAGCGTCAATTTAGAATTGTCCCATACAAGACTGAATTCTCAGTTGCGGGCGTGACGGACGTATAATGCCCGCTCTACACGTTGGCCAATTCTTGGCCGCATCGCTAAGGTGGAAGCGTGTCTGCCCCATTCGTCAGCGTGGAAAATTTATAAAATATTGGTTTCATTGGGTTTTTTTATTAGCTATTTATGATTATTATTAGTTTAAGTATTAGGTATCTACTTGTTTGTAAATTGTATTTTCAGTAGGTAGTAAAAAAGCCAAAAGAAAGTAAAATTGAAATCACATGGAAACAGAAAACACTCAGTATACTCCGCCGTAAAACGACGGAATGACCACGGCCCAGGACCAAAATATTACCCATTGCCACCCATACACTGAGTAAGTTATCTCTGTTGTGCTTATTTATTGTGTC
This sequence comes from Micropterix aruncella, assembly GCA_944548615.1. Classification (NCBI taxonomy): domain Eukaryota; kingdom Metazoa; phylum Arthropoda; class Insecta; order Lepidoptera; family Micropterigidae; genus Micropterix; species Micropterix aruncella. The sequence continues at coordinate 1,612,547 of OX155971.1, forward strand.
TTTTTATCCATACACTTGTTTAGACTTCCACAACGTACAACAAAGAATGCCAACGGTCCAGGCGCAAAATCTTATCTGACACCCACATATGGATCATGCATCTCTATCTAGCTTATTGGTTTTTTCTCTTTTAACCATAACATTATTTACGGCTTTAGCTTTCGGGAATAAGATAAAAGTGCTCATTCGGTATTATGCAGTTATTTTTTTAGCCCCTTGAGCGGCAAACGGGACAATTGTCCCACAATTGAAATTACCGTAGAGCGGCAAATGGGACATCTGTCCCAGCGAGATCGGCGCCGATGTTTTCCAATTATTTACTCTTGATACCTCACATAAATCATACAGCCTGTGGTATGTGCGAAAAGAGGAGAAGATTATCTGTCGGTAACTCGTTGGATCATTATTTTTCATACAGTCGCCATTTTTTAGTCTATGATTGAAGATCGCCATTCGACGCGGCTGGTTGCTGTCGGCTGCTTTTCAACACCGAATATTTTTTTATTTTTGTATGGGTATAAGTAAAACGAAGTCATAGATTGAATGAAGCATATTATAATTATTATAAAAGTATTCACAATTTCTTGCATAGGGTGATTTACTTCCAGAAAAAACATAGAAATGTTGGACAAGGCAGATTTTTTTCTGTATACCACAACTTTGACAGATAATTCTGAATAATGCTTATTGCTTTACAAAACGACGTTACATTTATCTAATAGCAAATTTCAACAGGAACATAAAACAGGTCTTCTTTATACGATCCATATAGTGGTTTCGGCGTAATCTTCTTCTTCGCGTTCTCTAAGAGAAACTACAATTCAAACATCAGCGCTCGAGGTATTAATATAAATATCTTTATAGGTTTATAGTTTGTGTTATTTTCTATATATTTCATCTATATACTCTGTATATAAATAATGTAAACAACTGTAATATAAACAACAATAATGTAAACAACGAAGAGAAAATTTTGGAATAATAATTTAGCGAAATGAATTATACAAAATGTTTAATAATTATTACACTCCGCAAAATGTTACCGATTTTTAAATAACTGTTTTTGATTCTTATGCATTTACTCCAATCCAACATTTTAGAAAATTATAAAACTACGCCAGTGTACTCAGAAAAAATCCGGTATGTATGATGATACCCTGGTTTTTTATTCCACCATAACTTATAAACGCTTAAACCGATTTGGTGTGTGATATTGTTAGAATCGTTATATCATCCCGAGTGTCAAAATCCTATGACATTTGCACAGTTTAGGTACGCACCTAAACTGTCCAAATGTCAAAAAATTACATAAATATATCGTGTAGTATAGTGTCAAATGAAAGGTCTGATTGAGTACATTTCGGAAATATAAGTCTATTTATATGGATCAATATATAAACCACAAATATTTCATAAATAAACCGCAATCAAAAATAATTATAAATATGTATAATACAATAGTTCACTTTCTGTACCTGCAGTCGTCTTTTTTTATTATTATCACGCATTTATTAGGTCGACCTGTAGGTAACTATGTATTGGAATCTAAGGTAACTAATTTAACCATCTTCCAAGGATCGTAGCGTCATGAAAATTGGCAGCTGTATGTATAGTTCTGATGACAATACAATAATATGGTACTGTCGAACTGATCTGATGATGGAGTCGGAAGATATGAACTGGAACTTCATGATGGAACATCGTATCATAGCTGTGTTTGGACTTGTTAGAAAAGTCTTGGAATGAACTTTGACCACGATTAGGTTTCAAGGTCTGATGATGAAGACGGAAGATAGGCATTGGAATTCCATGATATAATATCATATCATAGCCGTGTTTGGACTTGTTAGAAAGGTCTTGTAATAAACTTTGACCACGATTAAGTTTCAAGGTCTGATGATGAAGCCGGAAGACTGGAACTGGCATTCCATGATGGAATATCGTATCATAGTCGTGTTTGCACTTGTGAGAAAGGTCACGTAATGGACTTTGAAAACGATCAGACTTCAAGATTATACCAAACCTATTATATATTGACACGTAAATATTGAGTGTAAATAGTGTAAATATTGACATAGGTGCCTGTATAAAATGTATATAGACCTGTACATGGGGAGTGTAAATAGAATAATATTAATATATCTATATACGATGTATATTGACCTGTAAATAGGGTAGTAGGTTGTTAAAGATCCCACCCAACTTCACCCAAGCTAAGGTGAGAAACGTGCCGAGGACTGAATGGCATGAGGGTGGTTAATGATATCATGTCGCTAGCGTCACCTCAGGGAACCGGGCGAAACCCTGTTGTATTTTTTTTTGGTTTTTACGTGCATTTATAAAAGCGTGTTTTTAGTGTTTTTTTTAACTATTAATTTATTCTTTTTAACACATATTTACTTGTTTATGATATGCTCTTTTATATGGGCAAAGTGAATCGAGACGACTAAAATTATTTGACCTTTCCCAAATTGACACTAGCAATTTTCGCACATTATATTACCTGCACGAAAAATCCTAAAACCAATGATTTATGACTGTTGACAAATTATTTTAATTGCTTTTAAGCGTCTAGGGTTCGTGGATTTGCTGGACGGTAGATTTGTATCGTCCCAAAGTCTTCTACGCTCACCTCACAGGAGATAAAACGATCGTTATCGTAAAACTTCCTGAGGTGACGGGTTCACCCGTTGTAGTTGACACCTCTAAGTGTCCGCGCAGCGTACGCTGCACATACAAAAGTATCCCTTATTCGCGAAAACCAACGAAGTGGCTGGCCATGGTGGGGCTTTGTAGAAACGTTAGGAACTCGTGTATTTGTTATCCATAGTTTGTTAGGCATGTTATTGATGTTTTATTTTACGTAATTTCTAATATATATTCAATGCACTGGTAATGTCGCATGACTGGACGCCAGAGATGCTGAAATTGTATTTAAATGCCTTTCAGTATACTCTTCCAGACCCCAGAAACCTCGCTTGTTGGAGGTATTAAAAGGACCGTCGCCTTTGTAACAATACCTCTTGCACAAATTGACATATTCTAGCTGGATGCAAAGTGGAACTTGTCCGCCATGACAAATTCGTTGCTGTCGTTCGCGAGATAGTTAGCCTCTAAGTGGCTCGTGACAACAAGGGTCTGACAATACACGCTAGACTCCCAAGTTCACCATACCTTTCAGGTGTTGGTGGACGGGAAAAGTAAAATCAGTGTTTTGGCTTCCGTATTTTGAAAAACATGTCTCTTAATTACAAACACGTTTTGGTAAAGTTTTTATTATATGTACGGAATATGTGTATTTCTCATATAATTATTGAGAAATTGGTGTACAAAGACCGCCAGTAAAATGTCAGATGACAATTAGAAACTAGTATTTATCTTATGAAATTTCATTAATAGTATCATTAATGAGTCAGTAAATTATATAGAATATTAGCTATACGTTCAGCACACAGAAGAGGTACACATTGGGCCCGATTGCGTTTATTCGTGAACTGAAATCGGAATTAATTCGTGCGACCAGGACAAGACAATACTTTAGAGCGGAATATGAATTGAATGATTGTCTTTTTCCCAGCATAAAACTACCAATCAAACATAAAGCGGCATAATGTTTATTTTCGAAGACTATCGCGGTTGTTTGACATTATAAATAGGATAGAAAACGAATTTACCGCGTGAAATTTGTAGGACCCGACGTTTCGGTGACGTTGCAGCCGCCGTTGTCTAGGGTAAACTGAAGAGCTGTCAGTCCGCACACGCACACGATCACGCACACGATCTAATACGGACGAAACTCAAAAACCGAGCAGATCAAGAGCATTCTTACCATACGTCAAGGGCGTGACTGATCGAATAAGTAAGATGCTAAACAGATTCGATATAAAAACGATCTTCAAACCGACCCAAAATATAGCTCGATTTTTGAGGCCTGTAAAGGATGTAATACCACTGCAAACCCCGGGTGTGTATAAAGTCGAATGCAGCTGCGGTCTAGCCTACGTTGGACAAACGAAACGGCCCATAGCCACGCGACTGACAGAACACATCAAAGCTGTTAAAAACGTTCAGCGAGAAAAATCGGCGATCTGCGAACATATATTGGATAGCGGAAGTAACCACTGGATGCAGTTTCAAAATCCCATTGTTCTATCCAAGGAACAATTCTACTTTCCTCGCATGATCCGGGAAGCCATTGAAATAAGAAGAACTCCGAACTTCAATAGAGATGACGGCTACAAACTCTCTTCTACGTGGAACCCTCTTCTTAAAATGTTCCCGCCGCCGAACGCCGAACGCAAAGACGTAAAACAGGATACAGTGAGTGTTGTGTGCAAGACGGATTTTAAAAATTCCCGCGCTCCGAGCCCGGCCCCCCACCACCGTTATAACCTACGCAGTGGCGGTAGCGGTTTGCGGCCTACCCGCAAAACAACGGACTGACAGCTCTTCAGTTTACCCTTGACAACGGCGGCTGCAACGTCACCGAAACGTCGGGTCCTACAAATTTCACGCGGTAAATTCGTTTTCTATCCTATTTATAATGTCAAACAACCGCGATAGTCTTCGATGGCATAATGTTTATTTTATTATTTATTTATTGAGATACTTATGATTAGGTATACAGTTCATTGATCATGTAACGGTTGATTCTTATAATAATTATATAAATTATTTATTATATAATATAGGGAGGCTTAACACATCTTACATGACCTTTCCTGCCAATAGCACATCTAACTAGGCGATAATTTGGCCCGTCTCTAGATGTGTATATTTTTATGCAATTTTAAGATTTTTTTTTTTTTAATATTAAATTATTTGGACCCACCACCTGTATATACACATAAATGTACCGATTTTATAAAATATATAGCTATGTAATAAATAAATACATTTATAGTTCAAATTTAATAAAATTTAATTAAGAATAATAGATAAGTGATACTAAATAAATTGTCGTGCGTTGCGAAGAAGTTGATAAGATTTTACATATCCCTTGTTAAGTAGCCATCTATTAAGGTTTGCTTTAAATATATTAATGTTAGAATAATTTTTCATGTCTTCACTTAGGGAATTATATAATTTTGGGGCTATGTAGAATATAATGTCTCTGGGCAAATATTGTCCTGACTGACGGAATTATATAATTGATACTCGCGGACATTCTTGTGTTCAGATTGTTTTGAGTTCGAGCATGGTCATCTGTATGTAAGATGCAAATGTAATGTAAGCAAATGTTAGGCCGGATAAAATGTTTTTAAAGTAATACCGATTACCTATTTTATGCGCGGCAGGTAGTTTTTGTGCGGGAGAAGATACGATCGTTCATTTTACTGTGTCGTTCGCATGAACTATTTCCCTATAATTATTCACGAAGAAACGCAATCGAGTATATTATCAACAGGTACCAGAAATAAATGATCTGACTCAAATCTGACTAACTTCCCGTTGCGCTGAGTAATATGAAACCTAGACAGCCTTGCTAGGCACTCCATGTGTCCACTCTAAAGCACTGCTGTCGCATGAACTATTTTCCGTTATTAGTTCACAAAGAAACGCAATCGAGCCTATTACCAATACGTACCAGAAAGAAATGAGCTGACGCGACTCTCTGACTAACATACCGTTAAATAAGTGACATATCGAATGCCATACCACAGTATACCCACTAGTAGCTTTACTCTCGAGCTACAAGGCAATGCGGGTAGAGGGTGCGAGGAATGTGGGCAGAGGGACCGTCCCGACGAACGCGAACATTTAGCAACATGTGTTAAATGTTCGGCCCAACTCACAGGTCAGCCCCCACCCGGTAGCCTCCGCGCAGAAGTGTGAGCCCCAACATAACTCTATACCTACGGGCTAGTTCCCTGGCTATCGTCATTCGGGCGCTTCTGGACGGTTTGCGCACCGTGCGGCGTCAGCCGATCGACTGTGCATTCCGACTGATAACCGGAGAAGTCTGGAAATGGCTTATTTTTCCAGAGCGGGGGTGGTTGTGAACCTTGCGGCAACCGCTCTTGAAACGACCAATCGCCTACCCGATACCGGGTGAATTAGCTGGGCAAAGGACGCCGTGCTTCGCGATAGATACGGTAGACACGGTAAGGGAGAGAACCGCGCAAGCGACCTTGAACCCGTAACAGTCGGGAGGCCGGAGTAATCTGGCCTAAACTGGAAGTAAGGGCGCGAGTGTCGGCCGGCTACTCTCTTATGGGCGAGTGGCGTAACTAGACAGTGGACTGTTTCGTCCCAAAGTCTTCTACCCTCACCTCACGGGAGACAGAACGATCAAATATTGTTAAACTTCCTGAGGTGATGGGTTTGCCCGTTGTTGTTGACATCTCCATATTTCCGAACACTGCTTTGACAAACGTCGACGATGCAACCATTACTATGATACGTGATTCATTGGTGTTACTGGAAGAAAAGGTTGTCTGATACTTTTTTAGCCCCTAAACTTGTGAAGTAAAAACACGGCCGTGCCTTTAGCATCCCGGAAGGGACGTTACACATTCTAGGGGTATTGATGTCAAAGATTTCGGCTGGGTTCTTACCCAAGGAGTACGGGGTCTTCCAAGGCGTGTCTTGGCCGCTTCAATATTTCTCTCATTTCTCTCATCGGTTTGGTTGGTTTCAATTTGGCAGAATAAGACAAGGAGTTGAATTTAAGAAAGGTTTTTATATAAATTTATTTGGAATAGCCAGAGTTAAGTAATGAAGCACTGATAGCCGTGCCATTTTCTTTTACCATTTTACTTTCCTGGAAAGGAAACTATTATGGACAAACTTCTATGTGTATGTGTTTCTGTCTGTGTGTATTCCTCCACGATAGCGCCCAAACGCTTCGTTCGATTGAGTTGAAATTTGGCGTGCAGGCATTATTTGGTCATGGCAAGAGTTGCATAGATTGTGGTTGAAATCAATCCACCAGGGGGCGCACAGGCCATACTTCAATCTCGAAATATTGGACTTATAGACTTGAAATTCGGTTCACAGATACCTTGTCAGACCCAAATCACGTTACATTTTGGTTGGAATATCTCGTATATAAAGCAACGCAAATAATATTTATAGTCCGCCATATTTAAGAAAATACTGCATAATTTTTGGAAAAATACAATTAAGGGGGGGGGGGTGGCGAGGATGCTTGTCTACTTACCGGGTTGGGTGACACAACCGTTTTTCTAACTTTGTGTCTGCGGCGAGGGATTATCAGCACTGACAAATATAAAAAGTGTCAAACGCGAATGACTTCTGTCCATCTAAGAAGAGGTAAGAGTAGGTCGGTCGACAACTTGCCGAAGCCTAAAATATCCCTGTACAATTTATCTGTGCGTCAGACCCAAATCTCACACTAGGTTTATTAAATGTGACAAATAAATGTATCAACAATTATAATTTATCTTTTATTTTAAACAATGTACAGTCAAGACCACATCAATCTTTACCGCAATAAAAGTTCACCTTCTGTAGCAGCAGTCGTGTTTTATATTCTTTTTATTCTATTAAAGACCTGTCCACCCTAGAACGGGCTAGTCCCAGTTGGGTGACAGAATCAAATAAACATAACGTTAAGGTTATGCCATTCGGTTCGTTAGTTTTGTAAGCAAAATCAATGTTTTCATAGTAATTAATTCTTAAATAAATAAATAAATAATTTTACTTATTATCGATGTTTCTTTTTAGAATTTCTCATTCTTTTTATAACAGATTAATAAAAATGACTTTTGCAACTTTTCATCTTCATCTGACTATTCGTATAATGTTCGTAGGTAAACTATTTATAACTCTTATTTTGGTGATGCGATGCTACTTTTCAGAGCTTTTATAAAATTGGGTACCTATTGCCATCTACCATACTTAATAAATATCATACAAAGCAATTTAATGTGGTGAGCAAAATCAGCGTATCAATCGCCACCTACTTATTATTTTTATTCATAGATGGCAATATTAATTTATTAATTAGCAGCGCCATCTATTGTTTTGTTTGCGTATTATGTGGTTCCTTTATTAGATTATGAGATATTCAACATTGTAATATTTCTTTGCATCATCGATAGATGGCGCTTTTAAACTCTTACCGGATTTAATGGTTTTTTGCTTGTTATTGCAGTAATGGCAATGGAGCAAGTGCGAATAAAAAGCGTAACAAGAGTGAGAGGTAAAGTTATGCAATACCGGTATTTCTATTATTATAATGCTCTTTGTGGCATGACTGTATTGTTACCTGCTGCTGTATTCGCTCTGACTAAAACGGAAACGCAGATTAGGTACCTATTTAATATGAAATGAGGAAGATTCAGATTTTTTGATTCCTTTCATTAGATTTATAATATAAAAATGATTTATTTCATAAATATAGAAAAAACCACGTACGCAGCCAGCAAATAAAAAATACGAGGGATGGGGGAGGTTTCAATTTTGAGATACTTCGGGTAAGAACGGCGTTCGCACAGAGGCAGGCTTGGTACAGGGCAGAATTAGGTCGTGATTGATTAGTCGGTTGAATATTTCAACCGACTAATAAATCACGATTGATTGACGTCAACCTGGGTCTAAACGTACCCAGGTTGACGTCGTATATACCGACTTTAGTAAAGCTTTAGACAAAGTTGATCATCTAATTCTTATAAAGAAGTTGCAACTGGTCGGCATACAGGGCGATCGTCTGGTTTGCCTCTTATATAGAAAATCGCTCTCAAAGTGTAGTATTGGGTGGATTTAAGTCTGACTGGGTAAAAATAACATCTGGAGTCCCACAAGGTAGTTTACTAGGACCACTATTGTTTACTATATATTTAAACGATATCAACCAATGCTTCAACCTTTGTAAATTCCTCCTTTTTGCTGATGATATGAAGGTGTATGCACCGGTAAGGACATTGGACAATTATATATCATTTCAAAAAGATCTACATCGACTGTCTCTTTACTGCTCGGCAAACCGATTACACATCAATGCTTCTAAGTGTGCAATTGTTAGTTTTACAAGGAATACTAAAACTCAAAATTTTAGCTACAATTTAAATGGACTTCTCATCCCAAGAAAATCTGTTATAAGGGACTTGGGTGTTATTTTAGACAGTAAATTAAATTTCATTTCCCACATTGACACAATAACTGCCAAAGCATACAGTATGCTGGGCTTTATTGGGCTGGGAAACTAGCCAAGCAGTTTAATTATATAATTCCCTAATAGGTCCCTTATAATTTTGTATTATGATGTCCGCAGTCACCTCGAATACGCTTCGCAAATTTCGTCTCCTTGTTACAATATTCACATCAATAGGATCGAACGCATTCAAAACATGTTCTTAAAAAAATTATCGGTCCTATGTAACTTTTTCAGATTATAACGAAGCTGGTGACTATCATGGACTTATACCATTAGAAATGAGGAGAGTTAGTTCAGATGTAATATTCCTATACAAGATATTAAATGGCTTTATCGATTGTTCTGAATTGCTTCAGCTTATACATTTCCATGTACCTACTCCCACGGCCTTCCCGCCAATTCAACTTATTTCATCTACCTCAAGTAAGCACAAACTATGCCCAAAATAATTACATTTATCGAGTATCTCATTTCTGCAATACCAAGCTAAGCGAAATTGACCTGTTTAACACAACTGCGACTGCGCTCAAGACTCTTATTCCGGGTCGTCTGAAAGGCAATATTCAAGGACGAGTGAAATAATTATAATATATTTTTCTTTTCTTCTTTCTTTTCTTTCTTTAATATTAAAATAAACCATAAAATTTCCCTAATAATAAAATGTTAAAATAAAATATTATTAAAACAAAATTTATATCTTTAATTCCCCTCCACTTCCTCCTATCCCATTCCTAGGCGACTGTATATTTTTACTATCTTTAAGTGGAAACTTTTAACTGGCATTGTAGTCTATAAATAAAATTCAGATATTTATCCTGTAATAGCTGTAAGTTTCCTTAATAATAATAAAATAAATAATAAAATAAATAAATAAATAAATAAATAAACTGACCGATCGCACCGACTGTACCGACCGAACTGAAGTTGACCGCTGTCGAGAATATTAATCGCAAACGTTTAATCGTCAATCGTGACTAACGATTGAAACTAATCTATCGTTAGTCGCCGATTGACGATGAAACGAATCAATCGTTAGTCGTCAATCGCGATTAACCAATTCAATCGTCAATCGCTAGTCGACTAAATTTGCCTAACACTAGTAGGTAGGTACAGGACGCCATCGATAAAATATATCGATGCATGGCACCGCGAATTTACAATAAACAATGTAGATCAGTGTTTTTTAACCCGTTTTAGATCGCCAGCTAGTTTGGATAAAAAAAAACTCTAACGCGACCCCCCTTATACTGTAAATAAGTTCTCTCGACCCCTCAGTCTCTTCCACAGCTGTAACTGTAAGCATTCAATATATTTTTTGTTAAAGCAATCACAATAATTTTAACTCATTTTTACTGTTGAAGCTGCACTTACCTGTTCTGATCAACAAAAAGTTTTGTAAAAGAAATAGCAAAACAGACATAATAAAATAAAAAACAAACGGAGCTCTAATGGAATTCACCGACCGGAGTCAGGCCCATCATAATACTATTTTTTTACACTTCTGGGGGGTGAGTAGTGGATTTCGGACTAACAACCGGCTGTAATAGGTTTAGGACAGCTGTCTTGCCAAATGTGAGCGTTCACCTTACTACCCATACCACAGTCCCCCTTCGAAGCCATAGAATTTGAGATGCGCAAATCGCGGTTTTAGATATTTTTTTCTATTAAAGAGTTGATTATTTTTCTGGAAAGCCCAAGATCTTTGAAACAGAGAGGTGAAATAGATATTTAGCTGGCAGGCCACGAGCGCCAGTATCTCGACAAGTCGCGGCGCGATCGATACAAAGACGGGTGAAAAGGGTGCGAGGAAGCGTACGCTTTTCCTTTTCCTACGTCTTTGTATCGATCGCGCCGCGACTTGTCGAGATACTTAGTGTCCGACGCTAGGTGCCGTCCGGCGTTAGGGGCTAACGTTAACTATCATGATAGTAATGTCATGGCTGTAATATTATTTTGGCTCGATTACTTCCGTATTCGAGCCAAAATTCAACGACTCTTCTACTTCTAGTTCTATCGAGACTGATTATGGGAGTGTCAATATCTCGAGTGTAGAAGTAAACGTAGAAATGATAAAGAAATACATCAGCAAACTTGAGCTAAATAAAAGTGCTGGGCCAGATGGTATTCCTCCGGTGTTCTTGGCCCGTTGCTGTGAGGCACTTGCTACTCCATTATCTCTGCTATTCCAGAAATCTTTATCCGAAGTCTTTCCAAATCAATGGAAACTGGCATTTGTCTCACCTATATACAAATCTGGGTCAAGAGCCAACGTCTCAAACTATAGGCCGATCTCCAAGTTATCTATCATTAGCAAATTGTTTGAAAAAATTGTGTATGATCAACTCTACACAGCAACAAGACTTCAAATCTTGCCTTAACAACGCGGCTTTAGGTCGGGAAGATCGACTGTGTCCAATCTCTTAGTTTTCACTGATTTCCTTTTCGTTCATATGTCTAAACGTACCCAGGTTGACGTCGTATATACCGACTTTAGTAAAGCTTTTGACAAAGTTGATCATCTAATTCTTATAAAAAAGTTGCAACTGGTCGGCATACAGGGCGATCTTCTAAGGTGGTTTGCCTCTTATATAGAAAATCGCTCTCAAAGTGTAATATTGGGTGGATTTAAGTCTGACTGGGTAAAAATAACATCTGGAGTCCCACAAGGTAGTCTACTAGGACCACTATTGTTTACTATATATTTAAACGATATCAACCAATGCTTCAGCCTTTGTAAATTCCTCCTTTTTGCTGATGATATGAAGGTGTATGCATCGGTAAGGACATTGGACGATTATAGCTATATCATTTCAAAAAGATCTAGATAGACTGTCTCTTTACTGCTCGGCAAACCGATTACACATCAATGCTTCTAAGTGTGCAATTGTTAGTTTTACAAGGAATACCAAGTCGCTAAATTTTAGCTACAATTTAAATGGACTTCTCATCCCAAGAAAATTTGTTATAAAGGACTTGGGTGTTATTCTAGACAGTAAATTAAATTTCATTTCCCACATTGACACAATAACTGCCAAAGCATACAGTATGCTGGGCTTTATTCTCAGACTAGCCAAGCAGTTTAATCATAATAGGTCCCTTATAATTTTATATTATGCTTATGTCCGCAGCCACCTCGAATACGCTTCGCAAATTTGGTCTCCTTATTCACATCAATAGGATCGAACGCATTCAAAACATGTTCTTAAAAAAATTATCGGTCTTATGTAACTTTTTCAGATTATAACGAAGCTGGTGACTATCATGGACTTATACCATTAGAAATGAGGAGAGTTAGTTCAGATGTAATATTCCTATACAAGATATTAAATGGTTTTATCGATTGTTCTGAATTGCTTCAGCTTATACATTTTCATGTACTCCCACGGCCTTCCCGCCAATTCAACTTATTTCATCTACCTCAAGTAAGCACAAACTACGCCCAAAATAATTACTTTTATCGAGTATCTCATTTCTGCAATACCAAGCTAAGCGAAATTGACCTGTTTAATACAACTGCGACTGCGCTCAAGACTCTTATTCCGGGTCTTCTGAAAGGCAATATTCAAGGACGAGTGAAATAATTATATTATATTTTTTCTTTTCTTCTTTCTTTTCTTTCTTCAATATTAAAATAAACCATAAAATTTCCCTAATAATAAAATAATAAAATAAAATATTATTAAAACAAAATTTATATCTTTAATTCCCCTCCACTTCCTCCTATCCCATTCCTAGGCGACTGTATATTTTTACTATCTTTAAGTGGAAACTTTTAACTGGCATTGTAGTCTATAAATAAAATTCCGATATTTATCCTGTAATAGCTGTAAGTTTCCTTAATAATAATAAAATAAATAATAAAATAAATAAATAAATAAATAAATAAACTGACCGATCGCACCGACTGTACCGACCGAACTGAAGTTGACCGCTGTCGAGAATTTTAATCGCAAACGTTTAATCGTCAATCGTGACTAACGATTGAAACTAATCTATCGTTAGTCGCCGATTGACGATGAAACGAATCAATCGTTAGTCGTCAATCGCGATTAACCAATTCAATCGTCAATCGCTAGTCGACTAAATTTGCCTAACACTAGTAGGTAGGTACAGGACGCCAATGTAGATCAGCATTTTATATTATGCTTATGTCCGCAGCCACCTCGAATACGCTTCGCAAATTTGGTCTCCTTGTTACAATATTCACATCAATAGGATCGAACGCATTCAAAACATGTTCTTAAAAAAAATATCGGTCTTATGTAACTTTTTCAGATTATAACATATATATATCAAATATTATATCAAATATATATATATATATATATATATATATATATATATATATATATATATATATATATATATATATATATATATATATATATATATATATATATATATATATATATATATATATATATATATATATATATATATATATGTATATATATATATATACATATATATATATATATATATATATATATATATATATATGTATATATATATATATATATATATATATATATATATATATATATATATATATATATATATATATATATATATATATATATATATATATATATATATATATATATATATATATATATATATATATATATATATATATATATATATATATATATATATATATATATATATATATATATATATATATATATATATATATATATATATATATATATATAAATATATATATATATATATATATATATATATATATATATATATATATATATATACATATATATATATATATATATATATATATATATATATATATATATATATATATATATATATATATATATATATATATATATATATATATATATATATATATATATATATATATATATATATATATATATATATATATATATATATATATATATATATATATATATATATATATATATATATATATATATATATATATATATATATATATATATATATATATATATATATATATATTAATAAAAATCGAGCAAATACATTTCTAGAATGGTTTTTGTCTTCATTTGTAATCTGCAAAATCATCGAACAGTTTTGAGACATCCAATTTTTCGGCTTCCTTTGCTTCCCGGCAAAGTTAGATCGAACGTCGATCGTAACGGAAGTTCGATTTTTTAGGATTTCGAACTATCGTGGGCCCAGGTGCGCCGCACCGGCTGGACCGGCTTAGTTACCCCCTGATGGAGAGACCAACGATTAAACAAACGAGCCTGGGCGATCACTCTTCGCCACGCACTACCACACACAGCAAACATTCTCAAAGATCAGGAGTCCCGACTGGAATACTTTTTCACCCACCGTAATCGCCAGACCTTGCTCCAACAGATTTACACTTTATATATAAGATTTAAACGAATTTACCGCGTCAAGTTTGTAACACCAGAAATTTCAGCGATGTTGAAACCGCCGTTGTCCAGGGTAGACATTGCACGACGGTTCTACATCACGAAAAATCGGGCGCGACAAACTTCAAGCAGTCAATTAATCTTATAACGTGAAACAACCACGATAGTCTTCGATTTCATAGATTTTCACTTTTTCCGTATTTTAGTTTTTTACACGACTGACTAACAAAAAGGAGTGTAATTTGTTCAAGATTCGTGCTTCTATGTTTTTCCTGTCTTTTTATTCCCTTATAACTTCTAAACGCTTGAACCGATTTAGAAGTGTGTGGTATTGTTAGAATCAATATGTCATCCCGAGTGTGATAGGGTTCCTGAACTGTCCAAATATTAAGTAAGTAGTTGTCCAAATGTCCAAATGTCAATCTTCTTCTTCCTCTTCCTCAGCCTGGTTAGGTCCACGAAGATTGTTTCGACGAAGAACTTTATACTCTAACAAACGTGCATTTTAGCAAGAAAAAATTGTTTTAATAATTAAGTAGTTCACTTCTTGTAAAGTCGTGTTTTTTAATTCTCATCCTTCAATGCCAGAATGATTGGACAACAATTGGGGACTTTTGCATTCCGCCTCCAATGCACTGGAAGGTAATGCTCTATGACTGGACGCCAGAGATGCTGAAATTTTATTTGAATGCCTTTCAGCATACACTTCCAGACCCCAGTAACCTCGCTCGTTGGAGCTTTGCCGAGGATAGTTCTTGTCCCCTCTGTAGCAATACCCCTTGCACAGCTAGACACATTCTAGCTGGCTGCAAGGTGGCCTTAGATCAAGGACGGTACACTTACCGCCATGACAAAGTTCTCGCTTTTATTCGCGAGGTAATTAGTCTCTCAGTGGCTCGTGCCAACAAGGGTTTGACAGTATCCTCCAAACCCCCAATACAGTTTGTGCGGGATGGCTCTAAAGGCAAAAAACATTTAACTACAAAACCTTTCTCAATAATCGAGAAAGCTACAGATTGGATTCTGGAGGTTGATTCGGTCTCTAAGCAGTATAAATTCCCTGAAAGTCTCGGATGCACAGCCCTCCGTCCAGATATAACTCTTTACTCTCTATCTCGGAGGGTGGCTCTTATTGTAGAATTAACTGTTCCATGGGAATCAAATATCCCAAAAGACCACGAGTACAAATTAAATAAATACCATGATCTTGCAAATGCCGTAACCCGGAACGGCTTCACTGTTCACCTTCACGCGGTGGAAGTTGGCGCTCGTGGCCTGCCAGCTAAATCTCTATTTCACCTCTTTAAAGATCTTGGCCTTTCCAGAAAAATAATCAACTCTTTCTTAGAAAAATTATCTAAAACTGCGATTTGCGCATCTCAAATTCTATGGCTTCGAAGGGGGAGTGAATGGGTGGCAAGGTGAACGCTCACATGTGGCAAGACAGCTGTCCTAAACCTACCACAGCCGGTTCGTAAGTCCGGAATCCACTGCTCACCCCCCAGAAGTGTAAAAAATAGTATTATGATGGGCCCGACTCCGGTCGGTGAATTCCATGGCAGCTCCGTTTGTATTTATTATTTATTATTGTCCTCGTTATAGGGGAAAACAATCGACTCCGAACGAGCAGTGTAAAAAGCCTTGAAAGTATTCATGGATACAACAGTGCTAAACCAACGCGCAAACAAATATTACAAACAAGACTACTTGAATGCTTATGAAATGAATTATCACAATATACCTACTTCAAGAGTCTATTTTACTACGGTTTGAGCACTGGTTTGGGCAGCATCGACAACCGAAAACAGCGATTCGCAGGTTTTTGAAGGCATAAGTCTTTACTTACCTTTGTAACAAGAACAATAATTTAAAACATTAAAACACTGTTGTATTTCACATTATTATATAGTAAAACATTGCTCGCGCTGAAAAGAACGTTTTGTAAGAGAATAAAGTTTGTCCCACGCCCTGCGATCTTGAAACGATCGCGCGCCGCTGCGCTGCCGCCGCACTTCGGTTCGGTTGCCTTCGGTGCTCAAGTAATAAAAAGGTTTATTATGATATTGTTTGTGTACTTATCTGTATATATATACATATATATTTTTGAAATGTACACCATCACACTTTCCATTTGATATTATACCCGATATATTTATTCCAATTTATTTACATTTGGTAATTTAGATAATTATTTATTTGACATTTGAGCATTTTAGTTACCACATGAAACTCGGGATGACATAACGATTCTAACGATACCCCACATTTCTAAATCGGTTTAATTATGTAGAAGTTATAGTGGAATAAAGAAACGGAAAACATATATACCATACATGAATCCTAAACGCAAACCTTTTTTTTAAGGGCAGTCGTGTCATAAGTTCGTAAGAACCAAAAACGGTTATTTGAAATCGGTAATATTTGGTCTAGAGTAATAATTAACTTTGACTTTGTTATATATTATTTTGACAATGAATTGTACTTTTTTTGATTAGGTATTTTTATATTTAATTTTACATTACTTAACATATATTACATATTCGAGCCCCCGAGAATATTATTCGAGCCCCCGAGACTATATTCTAACTACACGCGCAATTCAATGCTTTAACCGATTGCCACGTATGTATAATGATAAATTCACAGGGCTTGACATTTATAGTAGAAACAAAATTAGCTTCAAATCGGCAGTACCATTGATTTTATAGTTATAAAATCAATGACAGTACGAACCGCCCTTGAAGCAGCAGCGACAACTGCCAGTAATTATTGTTTTGCACTATGTATGTATAAATATAATATAACTTATATATGTATTCCAATTTACTTATTTTGAATTTATGTTGTATAAGTATGATTTATATGTTTGCGGTTAACTCTACAACTTTTGCGGTCATTTGACATTTTTTGGTTGGTGGAGATGGTCTTGCCGCGTGGACTTGGACAATGAGTTCTCCCGGCAAAGTTACATTTTCGGAAAAGTTACATTGGCCATCGATCTTCAAATGCATCAGGAGGACTGTAGTTTATTTCCGCGCGGTATGGATCCATTTTCTCTCAACTAATAAATATTTACGGATGTATTGTATTTTTTGTCTCATAATTTAGTTTGTAAAATATTTTTCAAATAATTTCGAACGGCGTAAGTTATAATCGGCATAAAAACATGTTTTTTTAAGAATTATGTATCTAATTATAAGTTCATGCTGTTCCTTTCCTAAATAAATAAAATAAAATTAAATTAATGACTGTTTCTTTCTTTTCTCACATATAACTTTATTTGTATTATTTAAACGAATTTTATATTATATTTATTGCCGATTATATAATGGATTTGCATTTTATTTATTATATTATCTTTTAATATTTTTTATTATTATTATTAATGTTATTACTTTTTTGAAGACCACATATTAGGGCAATTTAGTGTTATTAGCTTTTTACTAAAACTTACAAAATTGATTATAATATTAGAGTCCTGTCCACCCTAGAACGGGCAGGTCCCAGTTGGGCGACAGAATCAAATAAGCAAAAGGTTAAGGTTTTGTTACTAATTACTATAAAACATTGATTTGCTTACAAAAATAACAGGAACCGAATGGCAAAACCTTAACCTTTTGCTTATTTGATTCTGTCACCCAACTGGGACTAGCCCGTTCTAGGGTGGAGAGGGCTCTTTATATTGAATACGCTGCTTTCTCCTTATATGAGGGCAAGGAGTTGCGGCACGTACCCTTTGACACTCGGCGTGACATAACGATTCTAACATTGCCACATAATTCTAAATCGATGATTCAAGCTTTTAGATTTTATAGTGGAATAAAGAAACGGAAAACATACATACATGAATCCTAAACACATAACACTCCTTTTTTAGGCAGTCGTGTAAAAATAAAATTAAATCATTTGCATTAAACCATTGATTATATAATGTATTAGATTGCTCAATGCCGAACTACGTTTTGGCAACTAGAATTTTTCTATGAAACGCAACGTATAGATCGCACTATTAGTTCCCAACCTTGACTAATATTCTATTAAGTACAGTATCCCAATTAGAGAGCGTTCTAAACATATTCCTATACGGTATCGAATCGCATAATAAAATAGTTGTTTGCGCCAGTTGCTCTGTGTGGTAATTGATTATACGCCTGCATTAGATTTGTGAGAAGGCGCCTTAAGATCATTCCAAATACCGGTTATTTATTTCCTACCCCCATCCTACTGTCAAAAATACGAAAAATTCTGTTCTCATACTGGCTTCCTGTCAATGTTACATCGCACCGCATTTTATTTAAATTCTAACGCGTTTGAGTGATTAATAATGGATTGCTCATCCTAACACCGCATCTATAAACCCACCAATCTCGTGTGGACATCAAGAAAGTGGCTCCCGTGTCCTGACCATCTTATTTCCGGATTTTAAGGTAAGCCATCTAAGCATATTTGATGTACGTAGTATATCCGATTGCCACACGAAGATATTGTATGAATATTTGTATTGGTACTTTGCCCAATTACAATATATTTATATAAAGATTGGTGGAACCACCGCTTCGAGCCCCAATATGATGTTTGGAATCAGATATTATCCGCTATAATCTGAAACTTTATACACCAATAGTAATATCATACCAAACGAATGTTTAAATCATAGCTCTTAATTTTTTAATATTATTAACATATTGCCAATTTAATATTATAACATATTGCCAATTTCCATAGATGCCAATTTTAATATTCTATACAGGTTTCAATTCATAATAATTAGGCGATTTAATGTTCAAATACTCTAATAGATTGCATTCTAATCTCTCCGTATTATTTCTGTTATGTAATCAGCCTATATAAAAATGCGATAGATGGCACTAATATATTTTTTTTATCGTTATTATTGGTTAAATAATGGATTTTTATAATCAATCAGTCGCTTTATTTTTATTTGCTTTTTAAATTATTTTAAAGATGTTGCGTAGAGATTCTGAGTTAATATTTACTGTTGTTTATTTTCCCGTATTTTTTTGATTATATTAGTAAAATATTGTGTATACCTACCTAACTTAACTTTTTGATACATAAACTAACTCATTTTGTAATATTATTATAAAATGTGTTTAAAAAAAAAATGAATGTCTATGGCATAGATATTGATCATTTTTTTGTCTATGGCATTAATTGCATAGACTCTATGCAATCATGTTGTAAAAAAATAAATATTGTAAGCTTAAAAGGCAGGTTGTGCGGTCTAGCCCAGACAACGACAGTAACAACATCGCCGAAACGTCGGGTGCTACAAGCTTTACGCAGCAAATTCATTTTTATCTTATTTATAATCTCTAAAAAGATCTCTACCACCTCATATTGAAATATATTTTTATGGAACAATTATACATATTTCACACACATATTTTACATGTTTCAACTAGCAATTTAGCTTGCACATAGGTTTAATTTTAAAATTGTATTCACGTATTAGATAAGACTTGCTCTCTCGTCTCAAAATAATTTACCGATGCTAGTACAACCTCAACATAGGTTTATACCTAGTGAGGTGGTGGTAAACCGATATGTCAAAAAGATGAATTTCCTTTCTAAGCTAGGTATAATATGCACACTTATTATAAAATGTTTTTGTGTTAGGATAAGGATTTTCTTTTTGTAAATTATAACTTGAATTATGGAAATAAATAAATAAATAAATTGAAAAACATATAGTTAACTGAAATAGATATATAATGCAATCATTATTCATTGAACCACCTCAGATAAAACGGTAGGTGTGTTGCAAAAAAAAGTATTTTTAAAAAAGAAGCCGTCGAACTCACATAATGCTATTTAAAAATTATATTTTTGTACCACCGAAATCCATCTTCAATTAAATATAAAATTTCCTTATTTGACGTTTAATTTTTAGTGGGAATTTGTATGGAATTTGTCATTATTCATTCATTCAAATTGGCTATCCATTTATAGCACCCAAAAAGAGAATATTAATCGATTGAACCTGCGTCATATAAAAGCCCTTCATTAGACCAAGAGCTCACTCCCTACATGGTTATTAATTTTTACTTACTCAGCCCATCAACCAGTGTTGGGCAAAGTTTAATCGACTAACAATTGATGATTGACGATTGAATACGTTAATCGCGATTGACGACTAACGATTGATTCGTTTACTCCTCAATCGGCGACTAACGATTGATTAGTTTCAATCGTTAGTCACGATCAACGAATAAACATTTGCGATTGATATTCACGACAGCGGTCAACTTCAGTTTTACGTTTTTTCATCGGTCAGTGCGGTCGGTGCGACGCGGCCGCGAACGCGACCGCGAACGCGACCGCGAACGCGACCGCGAACGCGACCGCGAACGCGACCGCGAACGCGACCGTGAAACCCGACCGCGACTGCGACCGACCGACCGACCGACGAGAATGAATTGTCGGGTGGTATCTAAAGAGCAAGTTAGTCGCGATTGACGATTGACGATTAATGACTAATTTAATTATTCGCGATTACTTCAATCGTGATTAAGGTTAGTCGCGACTTAATCAATCGTGGCTAAATCAATCGTGATTAGTCGTTTGAAATATTCAATCGATCGACCCAACAATGCCATCAACCAACAAGCAGGTAAAGTATTGTAAGCGCGTTTTTTCATGTGAATACGAAAAAAACCATTTTGAGCCGCCCTGAGACGGTCAAAACCATTTCCATGGTATTATCTTGTGTGTATTCCTCCACGATAGCGCCCAAACGCTTAATCCGATCGCGATGAAATTTGGCACGCATGCATCATTTGGTCATGGCAAGAGTTGGAAATGCATTTGACTGTACCGGCTTACCGGCTTACCAACCGACGAAGAGGTAAAGTATTGTGAATGCGCACATTTTTTTCCGAGATTAAGACGGATATATACATTTCGACCATCCTCCCCCCCCGAAACGATTAAGACTATTTTTATGTCTGTGTGTCCGTCTGTCTGTGTGTATCCCTCCACGATAGCGCCCAAAAGCTTCATCCGATTAAGCTGAAATTTGGCACGCATGCATCATTTAGTCATGGTAAGAGTTGGAAAGGTTGTGCACTAGTAATATTTCAATCTCGGAATACTGGACTTATAGACTTGAAATTTGGTACACATATACCTTGTTGAGCACCCGCCGCTTATTTTTACACGACTGCCCAACAAAATATGAATGTTATGTTTTCAGGGTTCATCTACATATGTATGTTTTCCGTTTCTTTATTCCACCATAACTTCTAATCGCTAGAACTGATTTAGAAGTATGTGCTATTGTTAGAATCGTTTTGTCATCCTAAGTATCATAGTGTATCTTAACTATCCAAATATCAAGTGTCCAAATCTCCAAATGACAAAAGATTAACATATATATATCACGTTTAGTGTCAAATGAAAGGCCTTATTGAGTACATTCCGAAATATATATATATATATATATATATATATATATATATATATATATATATATATATATATATATATATATATATATATATATATATATATATATATATATATATATATATATATATATATATATATATATATATATATATGTATATATATATATATATATATATATATATATATATATATATATATATATATATATATATTTATAAATATATATAAATATATATAAATATATATATATATATATATATATATATATATATATATATATATATATATATATATATATATATATATATATATATATATATATATATATATATATATATATATATATATATATATATATATATATATATATATATATATATATATATATATATATATATATATATATATATATATATATATATATATATGTTTCAGCCAGGGGCTTTCTCCAGACTTTCGATGCACTCCAACAAATACAAGGTATAACTATATTGCTCACCTAATTGTTTCGCCTTATTTCTGGAGTACTCCCTGGCTTGGACCGCTCTATCACGTCAATCAGGTCGTCCTTTTCTTCACTTCCCAGGTTGCCACACACCCCTCTCACCAAACTGTTCGTCGCGAAAACAACCGAGAAGAGAAAATGAAGCACACGAAACCCTTCCTCGACAAAACGTCCGTAAAATGCGCCTTTCGTGTAAAAAAACTTATTCCAACAAACCACCGCTGCCGCAAGAGAACCGAGAGCGCTACCCTCGAATAATCCGATTCAACGCGTACGCGAATGACAGCTCACTTCATCGTATATGCAGCTACCGTAAATACGGGTGACAACGATTATCGTTTTCGGATTTCGCTTCTACAGTTAATACAATGCATCACTAGAATGCATCCAAAATCTGGCTCAAACACAAGCCCCAGCTTGAAAGGTTCCCTTTCAACGAGAAACATCACTATAAAATGGGTTATATTTATATTATGTATGTAGTACTTATAGCTAAATATTTATCAATTTAATATGTAATTTAACATGTAGGTATACAGGACATAAGAGATAATTTATAAGTAAGAGGTGTTATTATTGCGAGGGCAGTGGGCAAAGCCGTGCCACCGGACGTGTTAGAGTGCCAGACTTGGTCTTTACTAATACGACTCTAGTTCGCCGATCCGAACCAGGATATGTTTCCTGGACCACTCCTAACGGCCAATGCAAGACAGCCGTGTTATTCTGCATTATTAACACCACGGTACCCTTTTTGATAGGTTCGGTATCCGATAACCATTTTTCTCTAGTTTGTAGAGTGTGTAAATATTCTAAACTCCATCTGCGCCAATAAGACTGGACAAGCTTATCTAATAGCAAATATCGAGAAAGTAAGTTTTCACGTTCTTCCGAAATCTGCCCTGATGGCAACGAACCTAAAGGGGTCGTGTGAAGGAAATGAGCGGGAGTTAATGCTATAGGCTCCGCTGGATCTGGACTGAGAGCTCTGCCCAACGGCCGTGAATTTAGTACAGCCTCAATCTGACAAAGAACTGTTAATAATTCCTCGTAAGTCAAGATTTGAGCCCCAATAACTCTGAACAAATGTGTTTTGAAAGCCTTTACCGTTGATTCCCAACTACCCCCGAAGTGAGGCGCATTAGGTGGAATCATTTGCCAACGAATGCGTTGGGCAGATAGCTCACTATCCCACTGATTCTTGTGATCTTTTGATCTCAAAAATGAATAAAGTTCATCTAGATAAGCGCGAGCCCCTACGAAGTTGGTTCCGTTATCTGACATCAGCCTTTCTACTGGTCCTCGTCGAGATAAAAATCTCTTTAGTGCATTTAGAAATGCATCCGTACTCAAATCCGGTACCAACTCTACATGTACGGCCCTTGTGGTGAGGCATATAAATACGCAAATATACGCTTTCTGAGACCTGACACCACGCTTTCGAGTTAAAGTTATACTAAGTGGGCCGCAATAGTCTAGTCCTGTATGGGCAAAAGGCTTGGAAACTTGTAACCTGCATTCCGGTATATCAGCCATAACTGGCGGGATACATGCCTTGGGCCTAACCCGAAAACAGAAGTTGCATAGATGAACGCGAGAACGCACTATGTTACGTCCGGATAAAATCCAAAAACGTTGTCTCAGAATTGAAAGAAGTAAATGTGGACCTGTATGGCAATTTCTACGATGGGTGTCGTCGATGATAAGCTCGACGACATGATCCTTTTTTGGCAATAAAATCGGATGCTTATGGTCAAAAGTCAAGTTTGAATTTTCTAATCTACCTCCTACTCGTAGAACCCCATTCACCATTATAGGCCGCAGCCGCTGCAGAGCACCCGCGCAAGACTTCCCCATCTCAACCGCTACTATGGCTTTTGCAAAATGAACTGCCTGTAAAGAGCGAATAACTGCTGTCTCTGCCTGAGTTAAATCTTCCACCTGAGGCAGACCATATGATTTAAGTTTCCAAGCAAATCTTAGAACATAGACTACTATGCGAAGTAGTTTGTTCCAGGATGATACTCGCTGGGATAACTCATACAGAATCGGCAATGCTGGATTCCGTGTGATTAATGCCACCTCTGGTTTGGCTTCTGGAAGGTCAGTGCTGGTGGGCTGAAATGGCTGAATTGTCCAAGATGTGGGTTCTTGAGCAATCCACGGTGGACCTTTGAACCACAAAGGATGCTCTATCAATTGAGTTGGAGTAAGTCCGCGTGACAGACAATCACTGGGATTCTCTTTTCCAGCAATGTGATAAAAACATTTTGGATCTAGATTATCTTGGATTTGTGCCACTCGATTGGCTACAAATGTCTTCCACCTGTGTGGACTACCGTGTATCCAATGTAGAGTGACCGTAGAGTCTGTAAAGGCAAATATACGATCGATCTTCCACCTCGACTCGTATGTCAACAGAACGGACCTGATTAATTTGGCCAGAAGAAGTGCTCCACAGAGCTCTAAACGCGCCAGTGTGACAGACTTTAAAGGTGCTACCCGCGATTTTGCACAAAGTAGATTAACCACGATACCATTTGCCGACTGTATGTGTAAGTAAATTGCTGCTCCATAGGCTCTTTCGCTAGCATCGGAGAAACCTAATAAGGTAACTACGCCGCCAATTACTACTCCTACATGTCGTGGTATGCTTATCTTAGACAAAAACGGCAGCTCTAGCTGAAATTTAGCCCATTTGTCAATAATTGAGATAGGAGGTTCTTCATCCCAATCAATGCCGGACTTCCACAACTCCTGAATTAGGAGCTTAGTATATAGGATTACCGGCGCTACAAATCCTAAAATATCCCATAGTCTTGCCACTGTGGAGAGTATATTCCTCTTTGTGCATTTCCTTTCGCATGTAGTTACATCGAATGAGAAGACATCTAACCGCGGCTCCCATCGTACCCCCAATATTTTCTGTCCTGACTCGTCATCAAATTTAACCACCTGAGGGTGTAAATGAGTTTCTGGAATTCGTGACAGCAAATCTGAAGAATTGCTAGACCACTTCATAAGATCAAAACCTCCAGATTTAAACATTTCAATAAGCTCTCGAGCAGTCTTGGTAGCAGCGGTTACCGACTTCTCAGACGAAACGATGTCGTCCATGTAAAGATTTCGCTGAGCTACGGTTGCTGCTAAAGGGAAGTTACTGCGTTCATCTTCACAGAGCTGGTTTATCGTACGCAAAGCCAAAAAAGGACTGGCGGACACTCCAAAACAAACTCTTTCGAACTCTAGAGTTTGTAACTTATCATTTGTATCAAAACGATACAACATTCGTAAATATTTACGAAACTGCGAATGTACTTTAATTTGCAAATACATCTGTTTTACATCTGCGCAGTAAGCTATCGAAAACAGCCTAAAATTAAGCAATATCAAAAATATATCACCTTGCAAATTCGGACCACCGTGGAGTATTTGATTCAATGACAATTTTTTGTCCGTTTGAGCACTGGCATATAATACCATTCTCAGCTTGGTGGTCACTTTATCGTCTCTCAAAACTGCATGGTGAGGAATAACGTAACCCACATCTCCAGGTACCGGATTTACGGGCGCGAGATATCCTAGCTCCAAATATTCCCTGATCACCTTATCATAAGCTTCCCGCAGCTGCGGACAAGCTTTAAACTTTCTTTCCAGGGAAAAAAAAACGTTTCTCCGCTAGTTTTAATGAACTACCTAGTTCTGTTGGATCGGACTTAAACGGTAGTGCTACCGTATACCTACCTGTAGAATCTCTGGTGGTGGTAGACTTGTAAAACTGCTCACACTCTTGTTCCTCACGACTCAGCCTTGCAGCAGTACAAGACGGGATTTCCTCCAATTCCCAGAATTTACGTATTACCTCATCTAACCGTGGGGCCCGTGACTGCAAAATATACCGAGGTACATTTTTTTTTGTTCTGGTCTTGTTATCGGAACTTCACCCATAACAATAAAACCAAGAGTAGTCTGCAGAGCATCAGGCTGACCCGGTGGACCGTAGATACGTCCATAAAGGATCAATCGCGAGAATAATTGTGCACCAATCAACATTTCTATGTCTCCAGGGCGGTCGAACGAATCATCAGCCAGTGGAATTCCCTTAAGGTAACCTAACATTGATCGGTCTATTTCTGAGGTCGGGAGCTCATGAGTGATGCTACCCACTACTAATGGACGGATTTTATAGGGTCGTCTGCTATCAAAACGAGAGGAAAACTCAAGCTCGGTTTCCCCAGTTACGCGATTGGAGCTACCTCCAAATCCATGAACTGACATTGGAGAACCAAGCGTGTGGGTTTCTAGCGACAATCGTTTACAGCACTGAGTGGTGATAAAATGATTTTGTGATCCGTTATCTACGAGACATCGGATTAAATGAGCCTTACCTGACGCATCTAAAATTCTAACACGCGCCGTGGCTAACAAGACAGTAGACGATGACGAATCTCGCACAGAGTCGTGTGCTACCGCACCCTGCAGAGAACACAACGAAACTCCCGCATTATTTACATCTCCTTCTCTGCTGTCACCAACGGAAGACACGTCTGCGTATGTTTCTAATTCTTGTTTAACGCTAGACACAGGCAACGCTGTGCTAGACTGCTGAACGTTCCCAAAATGTAAAAGAGTATGGGGTGTCCTTGAAAGACACGTATTGCAACTGCCCTTGACGTTACATGTGTTTGGCTTATGGCTAAAACTCAAACATAGCACGCAACCCTCACTCTGCTTTACTATATTGTAACGCTCTTTGGTGGATAGATCCAAAAACTCCGCACAGCGAGAGAAGTGGTCGTGATCAGACCTTTTGCACAACGGACAGTCTTTACTCGAAGTGACTAAAGCCCGTGTAGCTCTCCCAGATGATAGTTTGCTATTAATAGGTATCGGCATCTTACCAAACGACGTAGATGCATTTTTACCACTACCACTAGATGTGTAAATACTGGTCCGCTCTAGAATTTTGGCTTGTTCTCCAACAAACTTTGTGAAACTTCGGTATGATGGCATTTTTTCATCTCGAACCGAATTCTCGAATAAGCGAGCAGTTTCGTTATCTACTCTTTTAAGAGCTAGGTATAAGAATACAAAGTCCAGTTTATCGGGAATTTCCAATTTTTCGAATGCGAAAACTGACACAGAAAATTTCGCCACAAATGAGTTTAGGCCGTCTACTGATGGAACCAACATTTTTTTAAAATTAAACATTTCTTCTAGATATGTCGTACCCAGAGAACGTACATCTTGGTATTTACTAACAAGTGTGTCGTACATAAGCTCGTAGTTGTCACTCGTAGGTGAAATGCCCGCAATCGTCTCTAATGCTTTATCCTTTAGTTGACCGCACAGGTAATATATCTTATCGCCGCTGTCAAGTTGTGGGTTCCGATGGATCATGTTATTGAAACACTCGAAGAACATAGGCCATGACTTTGTATTACCATCGAATTTTGGTAACTCTACGGGCGGTAGCTTCATTCTGTGAGCTGCTTTATTTGAAAATCCGTTTGAATTTAAATTACTAGGTCTTGAAAAAGCGTTGACTTTGCTTTGGACTGCGATAAATAGATTCTCAAATGCTTCTAAATCTGTCGTGTTGGGTTCTGACTCCTCGGATAACTCCATTTTAATAAGGCATAATTCGTCAAACTCACTGTTATACTCCATCCTCAAGACAGATAAATTTGAGGTCAACTCCAAAAATTTTTCAACTTCCTTGTAGTTTTCTAAACTCATTTCGTAAGCATAGTCATGCAAACTCTTGATACGATTGTAATAAGAATTTAATTTTGCCTGCAATAACTTTATTTTTAAAAACTTTCTATTTTCTTCCGCCTTTGACATTTTTGTATCAATTCACTCCTAATAATAATGGATACGACACCTACCTAATTAATTAATTAATTAATTAAATTAATAACAAGAGGCACTTTACCAATACCGATTGTACCACCTTATATTTATCCCAAATTAATTGCAATGCTCAATTGCTTCACGCATACACACGTCTAACAACTATTTTAATTCACTATAATTATTTTTATTTTAATCTTTCAGAAATAATGCAAATTCACAACTTCGCTCATAAAAACAAATAACTTTATTTCTGCCTATAATTGTAAATCAATTCATGAAAGGCTCTATAATACAAATTATAGAAAGTGGCTTTTTTGGTTTTTATTTTATGATAACGAAGGAACGAATGAATATTAAATTAAATGTATGAATATCCAGTAGGTAAGGATTACGAATGTATTTTGCGTACCTACTTGAGATATGAAAGTTTTCAAATAAATATGAATTTGATGAGATTAATAATTTACAAAATAAATAAGCTACCTATTATAACGGGATACCGCGTCGAGGAGTTATTAATCTATAATGTCCTGTATCTCACAAATTAAAACAAGTTTTTTATGTAACAAGTTTAAAGTAAGTTAGTAATGTAATATATATATATATATATATATATATATATATATATATAT
Organism: Micropterix aruncella; assembly: GCA_944548615.1. NCBI lineage: Eukaryota > Metazoa > Arthropoda > Insecta > Lepidoptera > Micropterigidae > Micropterix > Micropterix aruncella. Next base: position 1,641,482 of record OX155971.1, read on the forward strand.
ATATATATATATATATATATATATATATATATATATATATATATATATATATATATATATATATATATATATATATATATATATATATATATATATATATATATATATATATATATATATATATATATATTTTATTTTATTTATATTTTTCAATGGACTGTATGTACTCAAGATGTATAGAAAACTAGAAAACTTTTCTATATATATATAGAAAACTAGAAACAGATAATCCTGTTCGAAGTAACCAAATGTTTCAGCCAGGGGCTTTCTCCAGACTTTCGATGAACTCCAACAAATACAAGGTATAACTATATTGCTCACCTAATTGTTTCGCCTTATTTCTGGAGTACTCCCTGGCTTGGACCGCTCTATCACGTCAATCAGGTCGTCCTTTTCTTCACTTCCCAGGTTGCCACACACCCCTCTCACCAAACTGTTCGTCGCGAAAACAACCGAGAAGAGAAAATGAAGCACACGAAACCCTTCCTCGACAAAACGTCCGTAAAATGCGCCTTTCGTGTAAAAAAACTTATTCCAACAAACCACCGCTGCCGCAAGAGAACCGAGAGCGCTACCCTCGAATAATCCGATTCAACGCGTAAGCGAATGACAGCTCACTTCATCGTATATGCAGCTACCGTAAATACGGGTGACAACGATTATCGTTTTCGGATTTCGCTTCTACAGTTAATACAATGCATCACTAGAATGCATCCAAAATCTGGCTCAAACAATATATATATATATATATATATATATATATATATATATATATATATATATATATATATATACATATATATATATATATATATATATATATATATATATATATATATATATATATATATATATATATATATATATATATATATATATATATATATATATATATATATATATATATATATATATATATATATATATATATATATATATATATATATATATATATATATATATATATATATATAATATATATATATATATATATATATATATATATATATATATATATATATATATATATATATATATATATATATATATATATATATATATATATATTTATATATATGAATATATATATATATATATATATATATATATATATATATATATATATATATATATATATATATATATATATATATATATATATATATATATATATATATATATATATATATATATATATATATATATATATATATATATATATATATATATATATATATATATATATATATATATATATATATATATATACATTTTATATATATATATAATGTATATATATATATATATATATACATTTTATAACAATCATTAATATTTGGTGAAGCGCTATTAAATTGAAATCTATTTATTTTCAATTAAAAATTAATCTTAGTACATTTAAAAATTCCCGCCTTATTATGCTGGTCGATGGTTGGTACTCGAGGACTGCGCGAGCCAATGGTGTTCGAATAAGTTCCAATGAACTCCGCGAGAGAGCGTTAACTGTCCACTGCGTGCGATTAAAATAAAAGTGGCAGTTTTGCGCGCGCGCCAGGGAGGAGGGTAGTCCTGCTTGCTTACGCGTTTATGTCGGGAGAACACTTTTTTCGCCACATCTTTTTCGATTTTATTACGAACGCTCGCACCGCCTTTGAAAACGCATGAACGCTCGCACCGCCTTTAGAACGCATTTTGTGTTAATTCGTCGCGAAGCTGGACGCTGAATAGAAACTTTGGTGTATAGAAACTTTGTGATCGGGAAATTATATTGACTGTCAGACCCCCGGTGTCAAGAATTATCTCGCTGGATCTCGTCATGACTGTTGGATGCTGCTGACCTGGATTGGAACGAGGACATTCGGAGGTGAGTGCAGTCTTTGAGTTTCTAACTATCAACCGGCATTTCTCAGCATCTCAATTTGGACTTTACAAAAAACGAATTCGCAAAAATATAACAAAAACAACGCAATAGTAGTAATCCTACACCCGTGGAGGAACTATTTACACGCTTCTCCATATTTTTGGTCCTTACGAGCCCGGATTTTCCACTAATCCACATAATTAACGCTATAATCAATTTAAAAACGCCTTTCTTTTCGCCTGAGATTGACCTACGTAATTATTTGGTAGATGTCGATTCTCGTGTTAGTGTATTAATTTATTGCTTGATGCTTACGTATTAATTGGTAATGCCATCATAGTTATTCAATTTAATTATCACTACCTAACTAGTCCATCAAATACTTGTTGTAGGGTATTTTCGCCGTCTGGCAATTATAACTTTCGTGTTATAAAACGCTTCGTTTTCTTTGTGTTAACTATAATTTAATTCGCCAAAATGACGGAAAAATCAGATTTAGAAGTTATGTTGGTTCTTTTGAAGCAAAAAAAGGAACATATGTTCGAACGGATAAATCGATTGTATAATTCGTCAAAGAACATCGCATCTTTTGATTCAAGATCAAATGAGAGTTTCATGGCAGAATCTGAAACAATAAACGATTTACGAGATAGATTCGAGGCATGTGTAGATGAAATTAACAGAATAACGATAACCGTGAAACCTACTTCTATTCCTGACTACGCTAGTCTTGATTCTTTTGAAGATTTATACACGCGAGTAAAACGCATTCGAGTCAAGTTAACTACAGACAACAAAGATCGTTCACCTGGCACAAGCCACCTGACTAAGCCTGTAGTGAAATTGCAACCGTTGGTGATTCCTGATTTTGACGGTCGACATGAAAACTGGAATTTATTTTACCAGTCGTTTAAAATGAATATTCACTTGAACGATCAGCTTTCCGACTCGCAACGAGTGCAATATCTTATTTCTAAACTGACAGGAGATGCGCTAAAATTCACTGCTGGTATTGTACCGACGGGTGAAACTTATCGTATTCTATGGGATAGTTTAGTAAAAAAATTCCAAGACAAACGCGCTTTAGGTGTGTTTTATCTAAACAACATATTAGACTTGAACAATTGCGCTCATAATTCTAACAACCTTGACGCTTTTATCAGCAAGTTTTCAGCTTCCATGTCAGCTCTGAAACAGCTTGAAATACCAGATTTAACGGATTTTATTTTCGTGCAATGCGCACTTAGAAAAATGGATGTGCAAACAATTCAAGCATTTGAACTTTCCGTTCGAGGTATTGAAATACCTACTACGCAACAACTGATGTCCTTTGTGCAGGACCAAGCTAAAATACTTGAACGTTCTAATGTGAGAAATAATAACTTTAATAAAGCGCCTGATAATTCCACAACTCGTAATCGTAACGCACGCGACCAACATACGTGCAAATCGTTTATTGCGAGTGGAGTTACGGACGAGTCCCGTACACCAGGTAATCATACCGCGTCTTCGCCCGCTCAAACATCGAGTGCGCGTGCTGCAACCGTAACCGCTGGGAAACAATGTGTTTTGTGTGGAAGTATTGATCACACCCATTTATATAGTTGCATGCAATTTAAAAAGCTTGATGCACATAGTAGATATCAATTTGTAAAGTCGCAACATGGATGTGTCAACTGTGTTAGTACAGTGCACAGCCTTTCAAACTGTAAATCGTCGTCTGTTTGTGAGTTGTGCAAAAAACGACATCACACCCTTCTACATTTTAATAATGATATAAAAAACAATACTCATTCGCATACCGCTTGGGCAAAATATAATATGCCCACTCCCGCGCCTGCGTCCGCTTTATCGGGCGCTTGCGCGGCCTCCGCTTCGATTGTTCCGGAATCTTCATTTACCCCGGAAGCTGCTACGCAATCTCAGACTTATACGCCTGATCATCAGGGGTATTTGAGCAGGACAGCCGAGTCACAGAATATTGCAAGCGCTAATTCGTGCCAATTGATTAACGCTGCATGGCATACAGCTGAAGAAAAAACAAAGACGACTATTCTCCTTTCAACCGCTCAGGTATTTGCGCGGCGTAAGGGAAGTTCCGGGAATAGATCGATGGTGAGATGTCTAATTGATAACGGCAGTCAGAATAATTTAATAACAACTGATTGTTGTCGCACATTGAACCTGCCGATAACGCCTTTGAATAATTCCTTTATTAAAGGCGTAGGCTCCGCTTCTCGTCCTATTATAGGATTTGTTTATCTTGACATTGAGTCACGCATTGATCCTGAACAGAAGTATTCTATTCACGCATTAGTAGTCGAATGCATTACAGATAAATTGCCGACGCAATTCATTGAGTGGACAAGCGATTTAGTTTTCCACGATATTCCGCTCGCCGATTTAAATTGGAATATTCCAGGAAATATCGATTTATTATTAGGTGCTCAACTCTTCCCGTACATCTACTTGGGAAACAGGGTCGAATGGAGTCAGAGAGCTCCACCCGCATTATTGACAACATTCGGATACGTTTTGATGGGTGATTATCCCCGTAACGACGTGCTACCCACCGCTGCTTCTTTCACCGCCGTAGCGCTGAATGACATAGTTCAAAAATTTTGGGAACTCGAGGAAGTGCCAGCGAATCGCCTGTTGTCACCGGAAGAGACAGTGTGAAAATATTTTCACGTCAACTGTGACACGCGATGAAGTAGGCCGTTATACCGTTGCATTGCCATTTAACAAGGACCCTTCAGAACTTGGAAACTCGCACGCCGCCGCTTATCGCCGCCTAAAAACGCTAGAGCGTAAGCTTCGCCAATTGCCAAGTTTGCGCGAGAATTATAATAAGGTGATACAAGACTATATTGACAACGGATATCTCAGTCTTGTTGACAAGTCGGACCTTGCTGCGAATGGCTATTACATCGCGCATAGTGCTGTGGTGAGGCCAGACAAACCGATGCCGCGAATCGTACTAGACGCCAGTGCGAAGACCCACACCGGTCTCTCTCTAAATGATGTATTGCACATCGGCCCTAACTTACAAACGGATTTGTTCCTATTGTTATTAGGTTTCAGATTGTTTCCAATCGCTATGAACGCGGATATAAAACAACATTATCTACGTATTGGTGTACCTCTTGACCAGCGTAAATACCTTCGCATTTTATTCCGTTTCAATGAATCCGAGGAAATACGCACGTTCGCCTTTAATAGGCAACCTTTCGGCCTAAAGTCGAGTCCTTATATAGCTATGCGCACTGTGCGACAGCTAGCTTCAGACATGAGTCCGCATTATCCAGAAGCCGCAGAAGTCGCTGGGACTCGTTTTTATATGGACGATCTGGTCCATTCAGTCCCCGACAAAGTAATGGCCAGAGAACTTGCCCAAGATTTGATAAAAATGTTCAAAGCAGGTGACTTCGATCTGGTGAAGTGGTCGAGTAACTCGTCAGCTTTGCTTAATAGTCTTCCTGACTCACACCGCAAATCACTTGAGTTTGACGCTAGCATCGCCACCCAGAAGGTTTTAGGTCTCTCCTGGGAACCTGGTGAAGATAAGCTCTTCTTCACTTCCATAACGATAACGGAGAAATGCACGAAGAGAAATATTCTCTCTGTAGTTGCGCGTCTGTTTGATGTGCTTGGATTGGTCGCTCCTGTGATCCTATATGCCAAGTTGCTTATTAAAGAGTTGTGGCTCAGTAAGAGTGATTGGGACGAACTTGCGCCTGAGCACATACGCACCCGATTTACCGCTCTCGCACAAGAGCTCCACCTTCTTGACAACATGCGGATTCCGCGACATGTCGGAGTTCAAGCAGGTTGTGAGCTACGCCTTGTGGCATTCTGTGATGCAAGTATGGATGGCCTAGGTTGTGTTATCTACGCCCACTGCACTTATCCTACTGGAATACAAACTCGCCTTCTCTGCGCAAAATCCAAGGTCTCACCGACCAAAATCACGACCCTCGCTCGCCTTGAATTATGCGCCGCTTTGCTTATGGCAAAGTTAGTTAAAGCGGTACGCGACGCTTACTCTGAGCGCATTCCCATTGTTGAGATATACGCATTTTCTGATTCCACGATCGCGCTGTCGTGGATTCATTCTTCACCTCACCGATGGTCGATTTTCGTGAGCAATCGTATCGCTCAATGCCAAGAGAACTTGGCAGCTGAACATTTTTACCACGTGACCGGAGCATTAAATCCGAGCGACGGACTTTCACGTGGGATGCTCCTATCGCAACTTATTTCCCATGACCTGTGGTGGAACGGTCCACCGTGGATACACTGCGCTCCTGAGGAATGGCCGATAAAACCATTCTCTTCAGCCAAGTGCAATGATTTGCCGGAGCACAAAGCAAACGTCATGACTGTTACTACACATACAGAGCTGCCACTGTTGTATGAGTTAGCGCAACGAGTCTCCTCGTGGGACAAGTTGCTCCGAATAATTGCGTATGTGAAAAAATTCGCTCAACCTAACGCTAAACGCGAACCCCGCTCCGTGGCAGGAATGGCGGCAGCAGAGAACGATCTCTTGCATGCTGTCCAATCTGTACATTTTGAGGACGATTTAAAACTAATCAAAGCTGGGAAATTGCCCGCTAAAAGATTACGAAGTCTCACCGTCTTCCTGGATGAGGATGGTATTATACGCATTGGAGGAAGGCTCTCTAAGTCACAGCTTCCTTTTGAAGCTAAATATCCAGTTCTTCTTCCGAAACGCAGCCATGTTGTGGACTTGATCATACGACATTTTCATGTCGCTAATAGTCACACAGGACCTGGACTTCTTATGTCGATTATACGCCAACGGTACTGGATATTGGATGCCAGAACTGTCATCCGAGCAAAGTTGAAAAGTTGCAACACATGCTTTAAAACCAACCCGACACATCCAACGCCTATAATGGCCGATCTTCCTGCGTATCGTGTATCAGAAGCTAAGGCCTTCACTCACACTGGTGTCGACTATGCTGGACCGATCCGTATAACGCTTTCACGCCGCAGAGGTCAACACGCACAGAAAGCATACATATGCCTATTCGTGTGCATGGTTACCAAGGCCGTTCATATAGAACTGGTCTCTGATTTGACGTCAGATATTTTTTTGGCCGCCTTTAAACGCTTTATTTCGCGCCGAGGTCCTGTCTCATGTCTTTATTCGGATAACGCAACTACATACGTAGGTGCTAAGGCACAATTAGACGAGCTTTATAGCTTCTTGCTAAACTCAAAATTTAAAGCTTCGCTCTCAAACGAGCTATTGTCGCGACGCATAGAGTGGAAGATGATCCCTCCTAGAGCTCCAAATTTTGGCGCCATGTGGGAAAGCAATATAAAGAGCATGAAGACGCATCTGTTTAGAGTTATAGGCAGTCAGCTTCTTACTTATGAAGAGCTGCAAACCGTCTTGACGCAGATAGAATCCATCATGAACTCTCGCCCCCTGAGTGTGTTGTCTTCAGATCCACACCCAGAGGTGCTAACGCCCGCCCACTTCCTGATGTCAACGCCGTTGCATTATTTACCCGCTGCCGATCTGTCCGAACAACGCGTAAATTTACATGAGCGTAAGAAGTTGCTAGATAGCATGGTTCAATCGTTTTGGAAAAGGTGGCACCTGGAGTATCTGCATACTTTGCAGGTTAGGCAAAAATGGGCCACTCCAGACAAACCGGTAGACATAGGAACTGTCGTTATTGTCGAGCAAGAGAATACCTCTCCCTTAAATTGGCCGTTAGGAATTATTATCGAGGTCTTTAAGGGCTCGAACGACACCGTTCGCGTAGCGATGGTCAAAATGCAGTCTGGGACTTATAAACGCGCTGTTACAAAACTATATCCCATTCCCACGCAATAACGTAACTTATATTTAATAGTTAACTTATCTTTAGTAATTATATATATGTAATTGAGTCTCACGCCTCTTGATCGTAGTCTGTTGTTTAGAATTTGCCGTGTACTTCAACCACTCATAAAGTTATCTCGTTTTGAAAGATCTTGCGACCTTCCAAGGTGGGGTGCATGGTGAAGCGCTATTAAATTGAAATCTATTTATTTTCAATTAAAAATTAATCTTAGTACATTTAAAAATTCCCGCCTTATTATGCTGGTCGATGGTTGGTACTCGAGGACTGCGCGAGCCAATGGTGTTCGAATAAGTTCCAATGAACTCCGCGAGAGAGCGTTAACTGTCCACTGCGTGCGATTAAAATAAAAGTGGCAGTTTTGCGCGCGCGCCAGGGAGGAGGGTAGTCCTGCTTGCTTACGCGTTTATGTCGGGAGAACACTTTTTTCGCCACATCTTTTTCGATTTTATTACGAACGCTCGCACCGCCTTTGAAAACGCATGAACGCTCGCACCGCCTTTAGAACGCATTTTGTGTTAATTCGTCGCGAAGCTGGACGCTGAATAGAAACTTTGGTGTATAGAAACTTTGTGATCGGGAAATTATATTGACTGTCAGACCCCCGGTGTCAAGAATTATCTCGCTGGATCTCGTCATGACTGTTGGATGCTGCTGACCTGGATTGGAACGAGGACATTCGGAGGTGAGTGCAGTCTTTGAGTTTCTAACTATCAACCGGCATTTCTCAGCATCTCAATTTGGACTTTACAAAAAACGAATTCGCAAAAATATAACAAAACAACGCAATAGTAGTAATCCTACACCCGTGGAGGAACTATTTACACGCTTCTCCAATATTTAAGAAACACTAATCGCCTATTATTTTCCAGCATTCATTCTCGTCTCGCTTTGTTGTGTTGCCGCTGTAGGAGACATTCAGGTTCCAATACCACAGCAGGAAACACCTAGCAAATACTGAAAGAAGAGAAGAAAAAGGCGTGGAGTCACTCCTGGTCACCACAGACCAGATAAGTGCCCTTTCATTATTTTATCATTTCATTTATTTAGTAATAAACATAATTTCAATTTGAAAATATATATATATATATATATATATATATATATATATATATATATATATATATATATATATATATATATATATATATATATATATATATATATATATATATATATATATATATATATATATATATATATATATATATATATATATAAAAATAATAAAAGCCACTTACATAGCTGGCAGGTTTTCCCGGACTGGATTGGGAAATGCTTATTTTAAATGAGATGTATTCCTGGATGAGCACCACTTTCGACAGTGCAATGTAGGTTTTATATATATATATATATATATATATATATATATATATATATATATATATATATATATATATATATATATATATATATATATATATATATATATATATATATATATATATAAATATATATATATATATATATATATATATATATATATATATATATATATATATATATATATATATATATATATATATATATATATATATATATATATATATATATATATATATATATATCTATATTAATAAATACATAAACCACAATGTATGTATTTCATAAAAACCGTAAAAAAATAAATATAAATAGGTAGAGTAGTTTACTTTTTGTAACGGCAATCGTGTTTGATTATTCCTTTTAATTTATCTACTTGTGACCGAAAATGTGCATGTCTGGATACGGGTACGATTATAGAAACAGACGTTTGTGATGGGTTGTACTGTCACCGGCGTTTTTAGTACCGGGTGATAGATTTTTCGTACAATTTACTTAAACAATAGTTCTTTATCCTGTTTCGAATCGACCAATAAACTTAAATCAAAATCTATCTTCATGCATAGCCACAACCCCTTATGAACTGATTTATTTTCTATTAAAGAGGGGATAGGCCTAAAGCAAGCACCTTAAGAGAAACGTAATAATATTTTTATTAGGAATAACCTACTGCAGCCTATTTTTATATTAAGAAGCTTGATCCGAGGCTTTTGAATAACGTTTAGTAAAAATGGTCAAAATGCTAAAAACAAAAAAATATATAAGGCAAATTACCAAACTACTTGTCAATCGGCTGAGGGGCAGAGGCCTGAAGGGTTAAGGAAGATGCAACCTCATCTGCTGTAACCATCTCTCAAGCTTGCTGAATGTTGTCGTCGGTGGCCAAGGTTGACCTTCGCCCCAGTTCCCTCTTTTTGAATTACGCTCGTTCGACCACTTTTACACATTTCGACCCACAAAAAAACAGTTATACGAGGTTTAGCACTTTCCCCGTATTATGACAAAAGCATCCGGTAAATTTCAGCACCTTTCACATCCTCTTACCACAAAAATCTGATCACTCCTCGTTGGTGGGAGCTAATGGGCCCTGTTGCAGTTAGGTTACTAAGACCCATGTGTTTAGGGTCGGTCAAACTTACGGGTCAATAACCATCCGGCGGCCTCGACGAATAAGTGCTAGCCCGGGTAGGACTCTGGCCTGCAGGCCAGTTTCTCCTAGGAGTCAACCTTAGGGCATCAGCCAATCGACTGTGCATTCCGACCGATAGCCGGGGGAGTCTGGAAACAGTACTGTTTCCTATAGAGCGGGGGTAGTTGTTAACCTTACGGCAACTGCTCTTGAAACCACCAATCGGCTACCCGTACCGGGTGGACACGGGAAAGATTGTCGTGGTCCGCGATAGATTCGGCAGATTCCGTATCAACGTAAAGGAGAGGACCACGCAAGTGACCTTGATCCTGTAACCAGTCAGGAGATAGGAGGTATCTTGATTGTTAATTCCAGATGGAGATATCCTTCCAGACTGGTATTCAGGGGCAAGGCTGCCCACTGGCCACCTTTTCCGGTGCCATGCCGTAAGGCGTTGGTCTCTTACGGGCGAGTGGCGTAAATAGACTGTGGACTGTTTTAGTCCAAAGTCTTCTATGCTCACCTCATGCGAGATAGAACGATCTAATATCGTTAAAACTTCCAGAGGTGATGGGTTCGTCCGTTGTAGTTGACAGCTCTAGTTGTTCCTCTTTAGTGCAATCTGATAGCGAAGCTGACATGCTTTCTTTTTTAAAATAATATTTATAAGTATAAAAAGTATGTCTCAAAAACTACCCAACTAGGATAATGCCCGTACCAGGGTAGATTTTTTTGTTTTACTATAAAATACGCACGTATTTTTGTACTGCAATTAAAATCTAAGGTAATATTTTACAAGTTTATATAATATCATTCATATATTGTTGGTAAATTTTAATAATTGAATTAACAAGAATTTTAAAAGTTGATATTGATCGTTTTTCCCGTGGCCCTACATATTTTTTTGAAATGCTTGGTATCCGCTAAATTTTAAAGGAACCACTACGAAACATAAGTCACAAAAATAAATCATGAATGAAAATGTATCAAAAAATCGTTAGTGTCACCCCTAGACTCTCCCAAGTAGCCAAGGTTTGATTTCATCTGAATATTAATTTCGATGAATATTAATTTTATCTGAATATAAATAAAATCGCTGGGTTCGGTTGCAACCGCCTCGGGTGACCCGATTATTTTTTTGGACTAAGGACGGGTTTGGGCCAAGCTACAACAGATGGCTTTATTATTTGATTAAAATGTAAAGCGGAATTTAAATATTAATAGCGCAGCTTGTATATCAGATATTCCAAGAAAAAAATCACAATGTGATTTTGGCCCATCAAGGTTACCATGGCGTACCAAATTTCCAGTCCAATATTTCGAGATTAAAATATGACTAGCGCACCCCTTGGTGGATCGATCTCAACCACAACCTTTTGAACTCTTGCCACGAGAAATTGTAATGTGCATGACGAATTTCAGCTCATTAGTATTAAGTGTTTGGGTGCTATCATGGAGGAATACACACCCACAAGCACACCGACAGAATTCAATCGGGAAATGGTTCAAAATTCCTCATTTAGAAAAAAATAAATTGCGCGTTCACAATACTTTCCCTCATTGTCGGTTGGTGGGCCGGGAAAGCAAAATTAAAAATACGCTTGGGTGCAAAAAACCGACACCCCTAACATTTTTATTAGAACCTATTTTTTTGTTTTTTTGAGGCTCACTGCAAATTAATTTTGCATGTAGAGAAAGAGTATAATAAAGGCTTTCGGAGGAGATACAAAGAGATGACCTTAACCTCCAAAAACAATATAATAACAACAATAAAATAGCCCGCCCCGAAATCGCTCGTTCCAAGTAACGTAGGTAGTGGGACTTACGCAGGTATAACAGGGTGTATTTCAGGAAATAGACACAATGTGCATGTCAATGCACAGCCTGGAAGCTTCTATATCGATTATAATCTCAAGCGAAAAATTAAATGGATACCACACCAGAAGTATCCGCTGAAGTGATAGCAATAATTAAAGCGGGACGGAACCAAAGTCAAGTGGCTCGATAATTAAATTTGAACCGATACCCCGTTCGCCAAGTACACCAAAGGTACCAGAAGACTGGCGGCTACAAACGTCGATAAGGATCAGGCCGGCTCTGTGCTAAAACACAGCGTGATGATAGCTTTATTGTAACGACTTCTTTACGAAATCGTCGTTTGAATGCAGTTTAACTCCCAGAGCCCCAATTGGCCGATATCGGCCACAACACGATTCAGCCTGACGGCCACGTTTTAATTTAATTTTAATTTAATTGTTTTATTTTATTATGTTATTATGTTAAAATTACTATGTTTATATGTTAATATGTTTTATTTTATTTATGGGTACAGTGGCTTGGCAGTAATTAATGTTTTGGTGAGACAGTGTCATAATTAAATTTTTTGCTATTTTTTACTAAAATTTTTTGGGACATCAACTTGTCAATCGGCTGAGGGGCCAAGGCCTGAAGGGTTAACTGGGACAGCGACTACAAGAAGCTAGTGAAGTTGAAGTTAGTCATAGTCAGAAGATAACTCCAAGGAGATGGTCTGACTGCTAAACAGATCAGTAAACGGCCCAAAATTGACCACAGCCCACTGACAAACCCGTATTCAGTTCGCTCAGGAGCATTTGAATGAGAACTTGTCTCTTGTGGTGGTGATACTTGCGTGCTCTGGGGAGGCATGTCACTGAATGCGAAAACTGCGAGAGCTGAAAAGAAGAATTCGAGCCCGAGATGCTGCTCCAACGACTCTCCGGGATCTGCAACAGAGATCATAATGGAATGGGAGGTGATACCTAAAGATGTTGTGAAAACTCCTTTTAACTTACCGGAAAATCAAATGAAAGCTGTCATTCAGGCTAGCGAAGACAACACTTCTTATTAAAAAAAATGTTTTTTTGGCCGATTTTCACGTATTAATTAAATTTTTATCACCAATTCTTAAGTTGCCAAATTCACAAAAAACGTGCACTTCGAATGATGACCCCCAAAAAGCATTTTATTAGCGAAATTCATGTACAAAAAAGGTAGGTACCACTGGATAGGCCTGGAAATAGACTTTGGATCTGCATCCATAAAAATTTGCCAAATTTTGTAATTTTTGAGATATTAAGGTTTGTTTTGAAAATTCATAGGTGTGGTTTTTTTTGCTCTCAAGTTTAATTTTTTACAATAGTTTTTATTCGTGTACTTGGTGTATATGGTATATTTCTATAAATAAAAACGACCAAATCGGCTAATCCCCATTTCACAGTTGAAGATGCAGCGAGCTCTTGGTCTAACGCGCTACGTCCCGCAAACTTCGTTATTGAGCAGATCGGTGGTTTTTAGTGGTTTGGTCGGTTGGTTGTTCGCGTCGATGTCGGATCGCTTTTAGTCTCGTTCTGACCGCATAGCTGCGAGCGCATGCGCTAAGCCGACCGAAATACTCCCGCCGAAATTCAAATTCATAACCGTCGTTCGACGTCGCGACGCCGGAGTTGGCGGGAAAGTGATCCTGTGCGTGACGCTCTGGATTCTGTGACGGTGTTGCCATTATTTTATTATTAAACAGTGTTTTAGTGACCGAAATACATTATTACCGGACCTCAAAAAGCGCGAGAAAGAGACAACATTTTTTTTGTGTAAGTAGCTTTTTTATCATTATTAATTAGGTAATATACATAATGTTTTTTTATAGTAGCGAAATAAATATAAAACCACATTCATCAAATAGTTTAAAGAAAACCTGAGTAGCTACTGAAGCCATAATAAGACAGTTGGTTTCCAGCTATTTTTTTTAATGATATATTATATATCATGGTAGTTTATTTGGAATGTAGGCAGTCTGCCATATAGATGTTTTGGAATGGTTTTAAAAAAACACTTATCTTATCAAAAAATAGATTTTTACAGATACAGGTGATGAATATAGTGAGGTGACATTAAAACATCTTCAGTGGAGATGAGTTTGCTAAACCGAATATAAATATTCGGCTTTTTTTATCGAGCATAAGGCTCCTGAGGACGTGGCCAAGCACTAGATCTCCGTAAGTGCTTTTAGGGCATCAAAGCATTTAGGACATTATTGCTTTTAAGACATCAAAATCATTTTTAAGATTTATTTACTAAAACCACAAATTAAAATAATCAAGAATTTAAAATCAGAAATTAAAGTCAGAATACTTAAAAATGCTACTTAAAATTGTCAAACAAAATGGCCAAAAAATTACCCGTAAGTGTTATAATATTACAAATTACTAATATTACTCCGTAATATTACCCGTAAGTGCTTCGATATTTATTTTGTAGCTGTTCTAATCTATTTTCATAACCTACAACTTGTTGATAAGGTCTTGTTTCAGGATCCAGGTATTGTTTAGTTTATTATATATATTTAAAAAACCCTAGTGGGTACTACAAATTGTTTTTTTTTTACTATTAAAATTAAATTAAAACCAATTTATGCAATTACAAAATAAATGAAATTGCAGAAAATTAAAATAATATTAGGTAAAATATAAATTGAAGTAGTACTTTTAAAGGGATTCAATTAAATAAATACAATAATATACAAGTTAGGTTGAAAGGCTTTTAAAATACAGCTGAAAACAAAAATATAATTGAAATATAAAAGAAAAATGGAAGTGTCAAAGTATCTAAAATTGTCAAAGTATTATTTATATTTATATTAAAGAACATTATGTAATCAATTACCATTTAAAAACAAATACCGGTATCAAAAATTAGGTTTAAACAAATAAAATTAGAAATAAAAAGAATGAGAATTAAAATGATAATAATGTAACAATTACAATGAAAATTTAAAAAAACAAAACCATCGAATCACAAGAAAAATAACACTTAGTGGACATACATATATACTCCAGGATTGAATCAATATCAGAATTAAATCAATCAATGTCTGAAATGTGGCCAATTATTTTCGGCAAACCTGGTTATCCTTTTAGTAGTGTATTTTCCAGTATAATTTAAAAGTCTAAAATGCCTATTAGGAAATTTCCCTTATACGTAAATACCATAATACAGTGTTTCATATTCTTCTCTATAAATAACAACTATAAAAGTTGAAAAATTTTAATCATACTTCTGATCCTTCTTCCAGAAGATATCTTAAGTTTTAGGGGGATATTCAATTTCAATTTCAATTTCAATTTATTTCCAAAAAAAATCTTAACAGATTGTAGAAATTTAATATCTAGGTACATTTAAATTACAGTCTATTAGTCCGTTTTTACAATATCTAAATTTATCACCACGTACATGCAGTTACTTAATTATTGCTTTTAGGACATCAAAATAATTTTTAAGATTTATTTACTAAAACCACAAATTAAAATAATCAATAAAAATAATCAAGGATTTAAAATCAGAAATTAGAGTCAGAATACTTAAAAATTCTACTTAAAACTGTCAAAAAAAATGGCCAAAAATTTTTAAAAATTTATTTAAAATTAACAAACTCATCGATCGAATATAAAGCTTTGCCTAATAAGAAATCCTTAAGTATTTTTATGAATAAGCTTTCCACTTGCATTGTTTTGAAACTTTCCGGTAGCCTGTTATATTAATATGGCCCGGAGTATTTTGTGTCTTGCCTTGCTATGTTTAGTTTAGTACATGGTATAAAAATGTTTAATTTATTTCTCGTATTTTTAGTATGTGTATCTGAAAACTTTTAATAATGTGTTTCTTTATTCTTAAAAAAACTCAGTCAGTAACTTAAAGAGATAGAGTGAGGTTAAGGTGAGGATTCTTAGCCTTTTAAAAATGGGTCGACACGACTCTTCCCTATTCACCTTTGCAATTATTAGCACTGCTCTCTTTTGGAGTATAAATATTGGTTTCTTATAACAAGCATAACAATTTCCCCAGATTGTAATGGCATAACTTAGGATAGCTTCAATATAGCTGAAATATACATTTATTGTTTGCAATTCATCCAACGACCTTTTTACAATACTTAAAGCATAACATTCATTCATTCATAGGTACATATTATCAAAAATTCCAATAATACTTTCAAAGTACATCATTTGTATAAATATCAAATTGTACCCGTCTAGTTTTAGCTAGGATTTTCCTGTCAACCATTTTATTCAAAAACTTAATTTTATCACTTATTTTAATGTAATGTATTCTTTTCCATTTAATTTTCTTATTTTATATAGATGAGTCATTGCATAATAATATGTAGATTTCGAAAAAATGACATCTACATATATATTTATCTGTACGCATTGAAAAGTCGAACTGTTTCGCAAATTCGAAACAACTAATGCCCATATTATTCAATTTTATGATTCAATAAGTTTTATTAAGAAATTCGATCTGCAGTATTCTGTTTTTCGCGTAGGCGATTGCGGCACACTTTTTATAAGAATTCTAAAAGTCAATTTCGAAAAGGCACATTAACCTACTATTTCGCCTCTGCATTTGAGATAGGTAGGTGAATGTTAATTTCGCCGATTTTTAATCGGCCGACTCGAACATGTACCGTTATAGGGGTTTTAAAATTGTATTGAATTCGCACCGAGTTTTTCAAAAACAAGTAAGAGAAAATGTACCTACAACTAGAGCTGTCAACTACAACGGGCGAACCCGTCACCTTAGGAAGTTTAAACGATAGTAAATCGTTCTGTCCTCCGTGAGGTGAGCGCAGAAGAATTGGGACGAAAAAAAATCCACTGTTTAGTTACGCCCCCCCCTGCCCCCCCCTGCCCGTCAGAGGTCAACGCCTTACGACGATGTCTCCGTCTGGAATTAACCTTCAGGATACCTCCTGCCTCCAGACTGGTTACAGCATCGAGGTCGCTTGCGCGGTCCTCTCCCTTATGAAGCGGTGATACGGTGTCTACCGAATCTATCGCGGACCACGGCATCCTTTGCCCGGCTTATTCACCCATGATCGGGTTGCCGAATGGTCGTTTCAAGAGCAGTTGCCATAAGGTTAACAACTACCCCCGCTCCATAGAAAACGGTACTGTTTCTAGACTCCCCCGGTTGGTCGTTAGTCGGAACGCACAATCGATTGGCTGACGCCGCACGGTACACAAACCGTGCAGGAGCGCTCGAAGGTTGACTCCTAGGGGAGACTGGCCCGCAGGCCATAGTCCTACCCGGGCTCGCACTTCTTCGTGGAGGCCGCCGGATGTGTTTTGACCCGTGCGTTTGACCAACCCTAAACACATGAGTACAATATACAAAAATGCAAAAGCTGCCTTGTGTTTAAAACGCCGGCACAGCGCGGTGGGCAGTATTCACTTCACGAAGACGGCGAGGCACTCGCACCCAGAGCGGTAGTACCGAACTTTCAATTCGTCTAACCGCGATGCCCAAGGCGCCATGAAAACACACAAAGCATTTCTGGCTACTGACTAACAATTTGTCATTTGGTCAGAGTAACAATTAAACATTTGGTCAGAGTAACAAATGGGAAATGAACGTATGTAGTCACTCATCGCGTCCAGTGGTTTTTCCCTGGGGCACTACGGCAACGAGCACGATCATAGTATATATTTTGCAGACTGTCAACCACCACCAAGCACGCACCAAGGATCCTCGGCGAGCTTTAAGTCAAAAAGTTTGGCCCTGAAGTCACCTTGGCTCCCGACCATATATGTGGTGTGGTAGTCAAACCGCAATAAACTACCGTTCCGAAGAAACAGTGAGTTAAGCGACCCATGGAACTGGTATTGTATCTTTCCTACCATGCTCTAAAACTCCCTGAATGAAGGGCGCGGATTCAATCCACCAACCTCGGAGTTCGATAAATCAGCAGCAAGCAACTAAAAGCGACCCCCCCCCCACTCTTATTGTAAGTGTTTTACGACGGTCAGTTCATTGAATGTACTCAGCGTGGGAGATCTACCCTTCAAAAAGGCAAGCATTATAATCAACAATTAATAATCTATTTTAATAATTAATAATATAATTACTCATCTCATATTTGAAAATAATGCAAATTTTCTAATTTACCATGGTTGCCACAAACGAAAATATTTGAGCAAAAACAAACGACGGAAAGACAAATAAACAGCTGATTCGTGAAAAAGAATAACATGGCCTTAAATTAAAATGTATTTGAATATGAAATTCCAACTAAAACCCAAGTTATCCAAGTTCAAAGTAGACAATGTGAAAAAACAGCAATTAAAATATGTAATGGTTTGTTTGTTTGTTTCTACTCTTTATTGTGACATTTCACTATGGACGGGTTTATTGTCACACGACAATCTCTTACATCCAACCCTACTATGAAGCGTTTATATGAATGTGTGCTTGCAACATGGGCTTAAGAGTGTGTATTGTTATTGCATTCGATAGACAGAATTCAAATGCAATTATCCCAACGGAAAATGATAATCCAGCCGGGAATCGAACCCGAAATCTTACAACGTAAGATCAGGCAACCTAACCACTGTGCCACTGGGCCGCGTAAGGGCCCAATGTTATAATCTTAAGTAAAACATTCTTTATCCATAATCAAGATTTGAGTGTTTTCTTTCATGAAAATTAGCATATCAAGCTTTTATATTTAAATGTATTGGCTGACTGATCAAGAGCGCAGCATCCTTGTATCATATTTTTGAATAACGGACACATTCGAAATATTTCCAACCTTCATCCTATATTTAAGAAACATGTGATTTTTTCGTTGTTTTTCGCTTTAATTTGACTCTATTAGAGCAGTTTATTGTAAGAATAAAGATATGGATTAGCTTGGTTTAAGAGATGGATGGGTGAAGGGTAATTGTTTAATAATAACAATAATAATTAATAAATAAACGCTTTATTAGCCTAATCAAAAAGGCGAGCTTATTCCCTAAAAGCAATATCTTACAGCCAATCTTAACCTAGTGGAACAACATGTTATGCTGTAAAAATAAGATTAACTAATAAATTAAATTTTTAAAGGCAATTCAAAGATTTTAAATTCAACAGAAAAAATGAGCAATAAATTTAAGAAGAAAACATACAATAAACCTATAATGATTCAGGGGACGCAATAGGGATAAAAAATAAGGAAAAATAGGGAAAAGTTTATGAGAGTGGGTTCAAGTGTCCTTTGAGCCTGCGTATGAAGCAAAACAAAATCGGCGCTATCCTTATAGGTGCGGGTAAAGCATTCCAGAGACGGGCTCCGCGTACGGAGAAGGAGTATGAGAAGAAATTGCTACTGTGGCCAGGGATCGAGAGCAATAGGTTGTCTTCGGAGCTCAGAGGGCGCCCGTGAGAAGATAGAGGTTTGAACCTACTTATAAGATAGTTCGGAGCGGTCCCCCTTCAGGATTCTGAAGAGCAAATTAGAATCTCTCCTTTCTCGGGTTCGCCAGCAAGTGACGTCTCCTTCTGTACTCCGTAATAAGGTCAAACTTTCTAAGGTCATAGACTAATCGAATGCAGACATTTTGCAGCCTTTCTAGGGTTGGTGGTTAGATCTTTCTTGCTGTCGAGAATGGCAACATCTGAATAATCAAGGAGAGGAAGGAGAATAGATTGGCAGATTGTGATTTTGCTTTCCTCGGTGAGAAAATTCTTAAGTTTCTTTATTGCATGAAAGCGACCCCTCATCTCCGCGATGTGTGGCTGCCACGAAAGATTTTGGTCGTTTACATGTGGTTAAGGAACTCTCATTAAACCTACACGGCACACACATACATCTCATTTAAACATAAGCATTTCCCAATTCAATCAGTCCTTCGCTGCCATGTGAGTAGCCTATATTATTTTTATTTCTACATCAAAGCATCATCGTCTACTAAACGAATTATTTCGGCGGCGACGACTTGAAAATTTTACATTCACAGAAGCACACGATCCACTCCTAAGAGTACAAGATCCAACGACCTAACGTTGGACAAGCATATATTCATATTATAATCATATTCATTTTATTTTTATACTGGTATACAAGTCAGATACAGATTAGCAAACATCCATACATATTTATTTATTTATTTATTTATTAATATTTCACACACATTTATAAAACTAGATTAATAAGATTAAAATCTACCTTGCTGGAGTAATGCCCGTACTAAGGTAGACTTTTATGTATTCTTTTTTTCCTTTTTTTTTTTTTAGTTGGTAAGTGTGACATAATGTAGCATTGTTTTACGTGGTAGCTCTATATTTACACAAATTTTACATATACCTACTTATAATTTAGTAACATAATATACATAATAATATTAAATAATCATATATACACATACACATATAAACATATTTTATTTATTTATTTTTTTATTTATTTATTGGAATTATTAAATTAACCATTTTACAATAAATATAATATTAAAACAAATGGCAAAAACTTTCCTCTTTCATTCACTGGCTAGTGCTGCCCAACTGGGATATACCCGTTCCAGGGCAAGCAATTTGTATTTTTACATTTAAAACGAGGGTCGTTGAACCAACCAAACACAATAATAATAATAATAATTTTAAAATATATATAATAATAATAAATAAATATAATAATAAAGTTTACAATATTATATAGGAAATAGAAATACTAAATACATTAGAATATACATATACACACATACATACATATATACACAATATATGTTAAGTCAACTTCAAATTATTCTACTACATCGATCATGGCATGGATAGATAAACGCTCTTCTTGCACCAGCCATTTATTTATTTTGCTTTTAAACACATGACAACTGGGGCTGGTTTTAATGTCACTGCTTAATTTATTATAGAGTCTTGTAGCTATGAAAGAGTAGTGTCGCTGTCCGAAAGTCGTCTTCATCCTAGGTACATTTAAATTATCACTCAGGAGTTGTCTAGTGGGTTTCGTGTGCGTAATAATAAAAGATTTATTTTGTTTGGCCACGAAAACCCAACGTAGTGCAGTTTTAATGAATAATAACCTAGCATCCAAAACCTGAGCTTCTTTAAAGAGTTCCTTAGAAGAATATTGATATGGTTTGCGATGCATGATTTTTAAAATACATTTTTGCGCTGTTAGAAGTGGCGTCAGGAGGGTTTTGCAGCACCCACCCCACCCAATTATACCATAGTTAATAAGGGTTTCACATAATGCAAAATACACTATGGTTAGCGTCCTGCGATCCAGAACACTCCTCAACTCTTTGAAAGTATAACCAAGGGTTCTCACTTTCTTTGACACTGCATTGACTTGCTCTTCCCATCGCAATTTATTGTCAACTACAATGCCTAGATATTTGACTGTGGGGGATCTCTCATATACATCTACACATATAAATACACATATATACATATATACATTTATACATATAATCTATACATATACATAAAGCAGTAATTTTATGTAGTTTGGTATTCTTATACAGCACTATAATTAACTAATTTCTCCGTTTCGTTTCTTCCTAGCTCAATCAACCATTCCGTCATAATTTTTCTTCCTCGTATGGTATCTAACTTCACTTTTAATTCCGAATGTATTCTATTGTGTAGTCGGACAGCTAGAAAAGAAAAATGTCGTTGGGCGAATTTAGTTTTCATCAGGGGGACATCATGTTGCATGGCTGTAACTGCGCGTGTTCTGATAGTATGAGATTTAATCATATGCCGCTCTGTGTGGGTGTAATAAAATATTGTCGATACTTTCACATATAATTGGCGTATGTCTAGGACTTGGAACTCTTTAAATAAGTGGTCGCTGGAGAACCTAAAAGGCTTTTTATTTATTACCCTTATTATTGACTTTTGCGCCTTAATTAAGGGATATTGGCAAACAAATATTTTTTTATCGTAAAGAAAAAATAAAAATAATAATAAAAACGAAAAAAATACACAATAATAATGTAAAAAGTGGAAATACAAGACAAAATGCAAGGAGATCATTAAACACTTTAGCCACTAAAGCATTTTAGACTTCACTCGAGTAATATTCCTCCAGTGAGTAAAACGCCTTATCTGTGAGGTAAATCTTAAGGCGTCTCTTAAACACGTCAAGAGATTGCGCCTGCCTAAGGTGCTCGCTGAGTTTGTTGTAAACCGCTGGGCCGGCGATATAGGCTAGCCTCTCCGACTTGGATAATGCATTACTTACCGAACGTAGCATGCTACGGGATCTTGTTGGATAGTGGTGATGCACACCATTCACTTCGAAATCGGCTAGATTTCTGCGAACGAACAGCGCTACTACCATTATATAAATGGACGGCAGCGTCATGATGCAGAGATCTCTAAACAGATTCCTAGCTGGCGTATCAAGCGCCACACGCGCTATTGTGCGGACTGCACTCTTCTGCATAACGAAGGCCCTCTGCCTGTCCGCTGCTCGCCCCCAGATCTCCGCGCCGTATACTTACTCTTGTTGAAAAAGCGAAAACAACATATTCCTATCTTGACTATTCTCTATACCATAGGTATCCTTGACCTTGCCCGTCACTCCAGGCTGGTTAACGATATGAAATCGTTCTTTCAGCCGTGGGATGAGCGTAGAATACTTAGACAATAACAATCCACTACCTAGCTCCACCAACTGCCCGCAAGAAACCAACTCTTACCGGCCGGCACCGGTTAGTCAACCCAGCGGGTAGACCAAATACCCTCGCTACCAGTTATGGCCGGATTTATCCGCTAGTTACGGGTTCCAGGTCGCTTGCGCGGTCCTCTACGTAATGTAAGCGGCGATTGAGTTTGAATCATCCCGGACCATGGCGTCCTTTGCCCGTCTTTCACTCAGGATCGGGTGGCAAACAGGTCGTTTCCAGAGCGGCTGTCATTAGGTAAATAGCCGCCCCAGATCTGTATTACTATTGAGCGGGGGCGCCTGTTTCCAGACTCCCCCGGCTATCTGTCCGTATGCTCAGTCGATTGGCTGACGCCGCACGGTGCACAAACCGTCCAGGAGCGCCCGAAGGACGATTCCCATGGGAACTGGCCCGCAGTCCTACCCGGGCTCGCACTTCTGCGTGGATGATAGCGGATGGGTGCTGACCTGTAATTTGGGCTGACCTTAACACATGAGTCATAATGACTCAACTGCACTGGTCCCATTAGCTCAAAGCAGAGGATACAGTGAGTGTTGTGTGCATGCTGGATTTTCAACATTCGCGCGCTCCGAACCCGCCTTCACACCACCGGTATAATCTGAGCAGTAGCATCGGTTTGCCGCCTATCCGCGGAACAACGGGTTGACAGCGCTTCAGTCTGACCTGTAAAACGGCGGTTGCAACATCGCCAAAACGTCGGGTGCTACAAACATCACGCCGTAAATTCGTTTTTATCTTATTTATAATGTCGACCAACCTCGATAGTCTTTGCTTTCAAAGTCATATTAAACAGTGTTTCCTAAAAATATCTACTAAATATTCAACAATGCTAATTATAAGACTAAAATGTATAATATTATGGTAATTTAAATTAATACAAGGAAAAAAGATAAAAAAACGGCGGAAACTAAAATTTTATTCAGTGATCTCATACAAAATTGATAATACAAGGATAAGTCACGATGAAATTAAAATTAAAAGCTTTCCACTGTTATTATATTACAGGTAAAATATTTTAAAAGGACAAGTTTAACTGCATGGGTCATTTTATTACTTAATTAATTAATTTATTTAAGAAACAATTACAATATAACATTAATTTTGCTTTTCTTACTTGTTTGGGGTTTTTCTAAGGTCTTGTAACACTGCAACCATTGCTGATCCATTGTATTCGCCACCTAGGTACTATAGTTCTGCGCTACTTCTCGTGTCATTTAAGAATCGCAACAGGCCTTTGGCGCCAGATTGTTTTACCTCCTCAGGTTGGAGGTAATGACCACCCAAGTGGGTATATCTTTTACGCATCAGCGGGCCACACTCGCACGTGAGGTGCAGGGGAGTTTCCTCTGCCCCTTGGCAGAACCTACACATTTTCGTGCATGTGTCTGTTCCGGCCACAATGCCCCGTGAGCCTCACTAGTATGCGTAGATTGTTCCTATTTAGCGATAAGGCCTCACGGGCAGTCGGTACAGTCTCAAGCCTTAATTAGCGCTTTGGAACGATTCAAACCTGTCGTGTTGTTCCAGTGGTTGATGGATTGTTCTAAACATATTTTTCTGAGCATTAGGTTTGCAAGGCTTTTTGGTATGCCACAGAAAGGTTCAGGGCCGTATAACGTTCCCTTTGCTCCCGTCTTAGCAGGTTCGTCGGCTTTTTCATTTCCCTCAAAAAAATACAAAATTTTATATTAAAAGTTGCCTACCTGCTTGTTCAATTTCATTGTGACTCAACCCTTTCAATGATGCCGGTTAGTACGATACAAGACTGAGCCCCAAAATGATTTTTGTATGTCTAAATTTTTTTAATTAAATATCTGCCCAATTTTGTCACACTAAGGCCATAGTGCAATAGTTGAGCCTTAATCGTCGGTACGTCTCCCACTTGTTTATGGCCGCGTGGTGCTGTTTCGTTTTCTGTTCACAATTCGCATTCAGAATGGTCGGGTTGACGTTGCACAGTCTATTATCTCTGCAAACAACGGCCGCATTCACTTGACACACTTGTGCCGCGCACACGCATCACTTACTTTTGCGCAACACCCGAAAATATCATCGGTTCAATATTTAATTACCTAATATCTTCGCCAATAATGTCAAGCCGTCCGAGAGTTAAGACATTTCCGAACTTACCTATCCATAACAAACTTGGCGTAGGGTGGGTTTCATCGGTGTTCCTGCGTAGCTATGTTTTTTATGGGCATCAAGGGTTCCGGTCCATATACTATTTTCTTTGATCCCCTTTTGGCCAGCTCGTCTGCCGCGTCGTTGCCCAGTGAGTCGCTACACCCTTTAATCTATTGCAGGGTCACTCTATTTGACCTTGCAATGGATTGAAGCGCATTGAGGTAAAGAATGAAAAAAAACGCCGTATGCAGGCAAACAAAGAACGCGGTTCCGGAAGCGTCTAAAAAACTTGCCCGCAACCTCACCAGATCAAAAAGGGACAAAATCCGTAAAGTCATGGGTACTATGACAGGCCACTGTCCCCTAAACAAACACCTGTTTACCATAGGTGTGACAGACAGCCCTCTATGCAGAGGATGCATGGAGCAAGAAGAAACGCCACAGCATGTGCTCGTGGAATGCAGGAGCGTGGCAGAGCAACGGGCAAAAATACTGCAATCTCCAGCATCTGTCCCGGAGGCCTGCAGCAACCCAAACAGGCTGCTAACCTTCTGGGACTGCCTGGGTTGGTTGGAGTAACATACATAGAAACATGAGTCACGCACAACGGCCCAATCAAGAGGCTAAGTTTTTTTTTTGATAAAATTTTGTATTAATAATATACAAGTTGTAATATAATTTATAAAAATATAAAATCACACAAATTATATAATAGCATAATCACTTGTAAGAATGTTAACTCCACCCTCACTCGAAGTCCTCTTGCCTGTCACTGGGCATTATTAGTTCATATTATTTGTACTTATCCTTTTAAGCGTTGCACTGATTATTATGGACATATTCCCTGTTTGTTTTGTGAACGATCGAACTTGAGGATCAACAGTTCGTTAAAGTGGATTTTGAAAAGGTTGCCACGTCTCCGGCTATTACGTCAGTAGGCGGTGTATGCGGTGTGCAATTCGTCACTGACAGCGGTTGTGATGGTAATGTGAGTATGGGTATGAGTAGGTAACCAGATGAGGCGAGAGCGGATACTCTTCTTGTTTATTTTGGCCGTAACAGTACGAGACGCGGAAGCGTCAAGCACGGCCGCCATTGCACAGCCAGAATCGTCCGAGAAAGGCGCAACACTGTGCGTTTCAAAGCATTATCTCTTATGGAATACTGTTATGGGTGTTGAAGGGTGCGGCTGCTGTTGAAATCATATTCGTGCTGCAAACAAGAATACTATTAGGAAAATAAAAAAATCGGCTGCCGTTACTAGAAGTGAACGATTGTATGTATAACTGGCTGTACCCAGCCACCCGTTGCTGTGGATTATTCTGGTTGAATGGAAAAGAAAGAAAAGATAAAGTATACGTTTTTAATATATACACACAATTTATACGTTATTTCAAATGTATACACACACAAACACACGCGTATTCAAAATTTCAAAGCAATCAATTTATTCTTTCGTATACAGGTTTCAACGGGTAATAATTAGGCACATTGTTCAGATAGACTAATAGATGGTATTCTATCTCTCCGTATTTTTTCCATTATGTAATCAGCCTACATAAAATGTGGAATGGATGGCACATTGTTGAATGCTATCATTGTTAACACCGTTTAAATAATTAAGCTTTTATAAAAAAACAGTCGTTGTCAATGTTATTATAGATAGCCAAATAAATTGCAATTAGATTGGCCGTCAATGCTATCAAAGCCAGTTGCATTTCGTTGCGCAATCTAATGCTATATATATATATATATATATATATATATATATATATATATATATATATATATATATATATATATATATATATATATATATATATATATATATATATATATATATATATATAAAATCAATTACTCTACTAAATTTTTTTAGGGTAGGTTATCGCGAGAAACAGATTGGGTAAACACAGAAAATTTCTTGTTTTACTCACTGTTACTTTGATATTAAATAATCAGAATACGGACCGGTCTTAATAACCAGTTAACCCACCTAGTGATTAGGCGTTATCAAATATGGAGCTGCTTCTAGAGCAGACCATCAAAAAAATAAAAAAATGCGTGTGGCACTCGGGGACTGCCGCGGTAAAGCTATTGCATAGGATTTTTAAAAACATATGCAATTATAATTATTTATTTATTTTATTTTTTCTGATATCAGATAACTGCGATCTATCGGAAAACGTTGAAATTATTCCAAATCATTTGCGGCTGCGGAAGCACGAATTTTTTATTCGATAAAGCAAAAAAATCGGATTATTCGAAAAAAATCGTAGATACAAAGATAGATAATTTAATTATCTTTAAAATGGTGCAGGTTTCATAATAATATGCCAGATAGTATTTGCGTAGTAGTCGTTTTTGTGTTCGCTTAGACCTAATTTCACAAATTAATTACACTATGTAATATAAACAAAATCTAAAATATTCAAAGCTTAGAATATTAGAAAAATGTTCTTGTTTAACATAAATTTTTTTCGAATCGTAAGCAGTACTCGTTTAGACGTAATTATCAGTTTAAAATCATTAATTAAGAAATTTCTTCATTCGGTCGCCGCGCTGGCCTAAGGCCCGCGATAAAAGCTATGCAATAGCTTAATAAAAAATAAAAAATAAATTTGTAATAACACGTAATTATATTTATGTATAAATAATACAGAGTGACTGGCAAAATTTTTCAATAAAATTAATACAAATCCTTTTGCCTAAAATTGTTATTTTCTATGCCATCTAACGGTCAAGGAAAGTATTGTCGCCTTTTTTTTTTGTTGAGAGTATTTTTTTTTTGTGGTTTTAATGCATTGGTGTTCAATAAATGCAATACGTGTGATCTGAAGCATGGTAGCGATTTCTCGCTACCATGCTCCGAGAAATTTGGCGCGGCCTTTACCTACGGGAAATTATTCCGAGTCGTGTAAGATCATTTATTTAAATTCGCATTCTTTTGAAATGTATCTTAATATAGATTTTGCAACGGTCTATTGAGAACGGTGCAATAACACTTACGGCTGCTTTATCTTCTAAACATGTAATACCAATTAAATATGTGGTAAATTATATCTGCGTAGCGGGCGGCTGGCTATACGTTTAAGTAAGTTACACCACGCTACGAGGTCACTTCCCATATCTGTAACAGTAAGTGATCATAATTATTATCTTCACGTACTTTGAATATCTTAGAGGAAGGAGGCAAAACGATACGATCAGTTAGGATGATTGACAAGTACCAAAAACAGAAGCGAAATATTATTTTCTTATTTAAACATTAAATAAGCACGTTCATAACGACGTTGTTTATATAGGGCAAGCTGTCAACGACAACGGGAAAACCTGTCATCTCAGGAAGTTTTAATAATATTTGATCGTTCTGTTTCCCGTGAGGTGAGCGTAGAAGACTTGGGACGAAAACAGTCCACTGTATAGATACGCCACTCGCCCGTAAGAGACCAACGCCTTAGCGCGAGATAACCAGGTTAATCATCCAGCGGGCCGCCACTCGCACCCTTACTTACAGTTGCAACCCTATAAGTATTCAGTATTCAGTATTCAATTTATTCCTTCAGAATATACAATAAAAGCATGAAATATGAATTAAAGCTAATTATCGCATATTAGAATTCGTCAGTTGCTACAATTAAAGCATAAATATTAATTCGAAAATAGCGTTGACTAAAGTGGCTTTACACGGCAGAAAAATAAAATTAAAAAAAAATGGAGCTCAATCCATGTACATGAGTATACATATAAAAGAGATAATTATTATAAGAATATTAATAGTCATCTTAGGCACTTTATACAAAAAATAGTCACACAATAGGAAGTATGAAAACAAAATTGGAAAAAACAACGTATGTATATGATCATGTATGTTACATTACACATTGTAATCTACATATTAAATAATAAATTCATAATATTATTATTAAACAATAAGAACTAGAATGAGGTACCTGAAAGTTACATATTAATGTTATTCCCATTTGAAAAAATTGGAATGCTCAAAAAAATCACCCAGCTTATAGAAAGCATGTGTGAATTACAGCTTTGGTTTAATAAATCTTTTAAACGCCTTTGCTTCCATCTTTCTTGTGGAGAGTGGTAGCTGGTTAAAGAGCTTATAGCTCAAATATCCAAAGGACTTTTGTGTCTGCGTAAGGCGTACTTTAGGCAGGATAACGTCATCACGTCTGCGTGTATTGTGGGAGTGCATATTCCCGTTTACCCCTTGTTCGTTAATATTTGATTTAGCATAGAGTAGACGTTTTAAAATATATTCAGACGTAAAATATATTTTAAAATGTCTACTATATGCTAAATCAAATTACTCCTGTCTCTTGAATGGTTACAGGTGCGAGGTCGCTTGCGCGGTCCCCTCCTTTACGTAGCGGTGATTCGGAGTGTACCAACTCTATCGCGGACCACGGCATCCGCTTTTGAAGCGAGTGGCTGCCACCATAGTAAACAACCGCCCCCGCTCTATAGGAAACAAAGCCGTTTTCAGACTCCCCCGGCTATCTGTCGGAGTGCAATTGATGGATGCAGTGGGCGCGTGCGTTGGGCGCTCTCCGATTTGGTACCCAGATCTGGTCAGTTGTAGGAGCTGCTTCCAGTCGTTTGGCGAGCTTGTGGAGCACTGGGTGGCTTCTTGGGAAAGCATGAGGCCTCGGGATACCCCCCAGGGGGTACCCTCTTCCTTGGTGGCGTGATTCGGCGGCTACTTCCAGCCCGAAGTGCCCGTCTTTGTGTCCGTCTCTTTACCGCCCCGAAGGGCGTTTCGTTCTTTGCAGGATCCAGGGATTCCTCCCCCCCGTGGCTGCTCCGAGACCTGCCCACGGACCGTGCGCCTCCACCATCATCGTTTCTGGAGCGTCCTCTACCCCACTTACCGGCCCTAAATTTGTTATTTGTTGTTTTATTATTTTTTTATTTTGTGAATATGGTAAATTTAGTATTATTTTTGTAAATTTTTACTTTGTAAATTCTTTTATTATTATAAATAAATGGGTTCTCGGGGCGGTACGGGGGGGGGTGGTTTACCCTATTTCACCCCCTGCGCGTTCTACCCTTCTGGTACGCGCAGGGTTGTCGTAGCACGACATCCCGGGCAGACAAGACGACCCCCGTCGTTATAACTGCCCGGGCGGTGGGCGGGGTTTGCTGCCCTCACCTATCGCCTTGAAACTCTAAACTGTCGGAGTGCACAGGGTTGGTCACACTCACGGGTCAACACCTATCCGACGGCCTCCACGCATGAAGGGCGAGCCTGGCTAGGACTCGGGCCTATGGTCAGTTTCCCCTGGGAATCAACCTTCTGGCGCTCCTGGACGGTCTGCGCACCGTGCGGCGTAAGCCAATCGACTGTGCACTCTGACTAACATTCGGGGGAATCTGGAAGCAGTACTGTTTCCTATAGAGCGGGGGTGGTTGCGGACCTTACGGCGACTGCTCTTGAAACGACCATCGGCTATCCGATCCTGGGTGAACAGCCGGGCAAAGGACTCTGTGGTCCGCGATAGATTCGGTAAACACCGTTTCACCGCTTCGTAAGGCAGAGGACCGCGCAAGCAACCTCGAACTCGCAACCAATAGAGAGACCGGAGTAATCTAGTCACAATTGGAAGTAAGGGCGTGAGTGTAAGCCCGCCGGGTAACACTCCTGGCTATCTCGCGGTTAAGGTGTTGGCCTCTTACGGGCTTGTGGCGTAGCTAGATGGTGGACTGTTTTGTCCTCAAGTCTTCTGCGCTCACTCCAGGGAGATAGAACGACTAATCATTAAAACTTCCTGAGGTGACGGGCTCGCCCGCTGTAGTCGACAACCTTAGTTGTCGGAGTGCACAATCGATTAACTGTCGCCGCACAGTGCGCAAACCGCCCAGAAGCGCCCGAACTACGATTCCTAGGGGAACTGGCCCGCAGGCACAGAGTCCTACCCGCACTTGCATCTCTGCTTGAAGGCTGCCGGATGGGTATTGACCTTTGAGTTCGGCCGACCCTGATACATGGGTCGTAATGGCTCAACTGCACTAGACCCATTAGATCCCAATTAGATTATATAGGGCTGTGTTTTTCAACCTTTTTAAGATCGCAACCCCCGTTTTGGTAATAAAAACAAATTCTTACGCGACCTCCTTTGGGCAATCCCTAAACGCGTAGATAGTCTTCTCTTATGCTCAGTAGCACAATAGATATCATTCTAAAATGCCTATACGGTATCTTATAGGTTATTAGATTACTTTTAAATAATGTACACTGTGTTTATAAAATATCCACCCCAAGCACAAGCTCTGCTTAGTTGGGCGACATCGGACAATAAACATCAACTTATAAGAGTTGATTTTCTTGCTGCGGTTTAATTAATTTGGTATAATATTTTCTTTGATGTTTTAGTTGTAAATTGTATTTTTTTGTAAATTGCTTTATAAATAAATAAAAAACTAACAGTTCCAAAGATTGATAGGCGCTTTAATATTCACATAGACTAAAAGATAAGATTCTATCTCTCTGTATTTTTTCTGTTATGTAATCAGCCTATATAAAAATGTTAGAGATGGCATCAATAATTGAATGTTATTATTGTTATCATTCGTTAAATTATTGGATGTTTATAATTAATACAATACAATACAATACAATCAACTACTCCAGTAGATAGGCATTCCTACACTTGGATGCGTCACAAAATTAAATGCTAAAAATTTCATTATTATAAACATAACTATCGTGATAGTTGTCATGGCTGTAATATTATATTCAATATTACCTACATACAAATAATCAAAATATGCTAATGTGATGAGTCAGGGAGAATAGTATATTAAAATAGAAATGCAAATTCTATGTAGAATAATCAAAAAATATTGCTGGATTGCTGCCAATCCAGCAATATGCCTTCGTATTTTTTTTAAAAATGAATTTAATTATATGAAAATTAGAATGTCAGCTATCATAATACCATTATGTTTAAAACTTTACGCATTTCATTAATCATCAACATGGAAAATAAACTCAGAATTTTCAAACTCCCTTATACCATAAATTGGGTTTCTTACCAAATTATGTATATAATTATCTTTTAAAATCTGTCCTTTATTAAAAAACAGTCATTATGAAATTCAAATTGTTTATTTTACAAAAATCATAGTAACATATACAGATTAATTAAACCTAACCTAAATATAGTCGCCGTCATACAAACTGATGACCGGCCCCGTACCTGCCATTGAGCGTAGGGACGGTCGCTTGACGATAAAAGATTTATTTGAAAGTCGATATCATTATTATATTTTGTTTGGTTTATTAGGCATATGTTATAACATTATTTAATTACTAATAGGTTCAAGCACTATAGCAAAGTAGGCAGGTATACATGCTGTCGGCAAACAAACCACATCAATTCGTCAATCAAAATAAATTTAAAATGTGGATATATTATATTCGTTACCTAGTTGGCAGTGTACTACGTGTATTACCGGAGCCTGTTTAGAGTATTTTACAACGCTTTTGGCAACGGTATTCAGAGAGTACACACATAATTTTGATGCTATAAAATAGTTAACATGGAATTTTGACACGAAATAACTACTGAGTAGTGCAGTTTACAATATTTTATATTTTACAGTATTACAATACAGCTTAAAAAATTAAAGGGTCAAATTTCGTCCTCGCTGTCACTATCGTCTTTGTGAAGGTTGATAATAAGAGGTCGGATATCCATTAAATGTGTAATAAACAATATCGACAATATCGATAATATTTTATCGATATTTCTTTATGCGACATGACATGACATGACCTTTACTACAGATCTGAGTGAGAGATCGTAACGTTATGAAAGTGCGAAAGGGATATCATGATTCTAATGATTTTTGGCCCAGTCATCAGTTTGTATGGCAGCGATTATAGATCGCGCGAGACGTCCGCACTACGGTAGGCTTAGATTCTTACAATTAAATACTGCCTAATTATAAATAAAATGATACGTTGAAAAATGCCGTGAAAAATAAAATCAAATCTTGTATATATATATATATATATATATATATATATATATATATATATATATATATATATATATATATATATATATATATATATATATATATATATATATATATATATATATATATATATATATATATATATATATATATATATATATATATATATATATATATATATATATATATATATATATATATATATATATATATATGACAAGGTTTGTAAAGAAATCCGTTTATAGGATGATGTTTTTATTTAAAATAAAATTAGTAAAAGCTACTTAAAAAGTAGCGAAGGAAATCCCAGCTTGTATTGGGAAATGCTTATGTTTGAATGAGATAAACTTACATTGCACCGTCGAAAGTCGTGCACATCCGTAAGTATATCTCATTCAAACATAAGCATTTCCCAATACAAGCTGGGATTTCCTTCGCTACTTTTTAAGTAGCATTTACTAATTTTATTTTAAATAAAAACATCATCCTATATATATATATACTTGAATAGCAGCGAAGGAAATCCCAGCTTGAATTGGGAAACGCTTATGTTTGAATGAGATGTACTTACGGATGTGCACGACTTTCGACTGTGCATGTTAGTTTATGGGTCCCTTTACCGTCGACGAACGATGACTCATCATCCATATATCTCAAAAATCGAGCTTTTCCTTTTGCAACACAAAATGCCTCCAATTGAGGCGAATTAAAGCGAAAATACTAAAATAAAACACTTTGATCACATCGGCAAAGGCCGTTTCATAAATGGTGGATGACGTTACGAAATAATTCAAAATTTCGAACGTTTCCAACATTTAAAATATGACATTATTAGGCTGCGTTAGTTATCAACGAGCCATTAAATCGAAATAAAAATAAAAAACCTCCAATGCACAATGAAATGAAAGAAGATACTTCAATCTTAATTTCTGGCAGAGAAGTTTATACTAAAGATTATACAGGGTGTTATTACAGCACGGGCTTTATTTTCTGTGGGTGAATCGGTATAACGTAGTAAGCAACTTTTGTTAAAAATTTTTGGAAAAAACCAAAAAAAAATTTTTTTTTTGCAAAAAAAATATTTTTTGTTTTTTTTTTAATTTGAAAATTTGAAGAAGTTGACTGTTAAATAAAGGTTTGAGAAGCGTTTGAGCGTGCTGCGCCATCTAGCGGTAGGTAGTAGGTCGTAAATAAACAATATCAGCGACATTTTACCAACCGCTAGATAGCGCATCATGATCATAGCTTTTCATAATATTTAAAAATAAAATAAAAAAAACAAATTTTCAAAAAAAAAATTTTTTTTTTCAAAAAAAAAAAAGTTTATTTTTCAGTTTTTTCCAAAAATTTTTATCAAAAGTTGCTTACTACGTTGTACTGATTCACCCACAGAAAAAAAAGCCCGTGCTGTAATAACACCCCGTATAATAATATCAAAATAAGGTAAACTTGTATAAAATTGTATACATATATATATATATATATATATATATATATATATATATATATATATATATATATATATATATATATATATATATATATATATATATATATATATATATATATATATATATATATATATATATATATATATATATATATATATATATATATATATATATATATATATATATATATATATATATATATATATATATATATATATACATATATATATATATATATATATATATATATATATATATATATATATATATATATATATATATATATATATATATATATGTATATATGTATGTATGTATGTATGTATGTATG